>SEYY01019768.1:0-49510 GCA_009176605.1 Armadillidium nasatum
TCCCTCTCAAAAACACCTCCAAACTTTCCTATCCTCTTCGATGGGTCTCCCGTCTCACCTGTAAGTAACATTAACATTCTTGGTCTAAATATAAACAATAAACTGTCTTGGAAACCACATATCACAATGGTTGCTAAAGCGGCCTCTAAGAAGCTGGGAGTTCTGTTCAGGTTGCGAGAATTTTTTTCTTCTGAGCAGTTACTCCAAATATATAAGGGTGTTTGTTATTCGCCCTTGTATGGAGTACTGTTCTCACAATTTGGGGGGGCTCTGGCTCCTCCTCTCTTTTGGATAGGGTTGAGTCTAAAGCTATAAGATTAATTAACTGTCCCCTACTTTCAAACTCTCTTGATCCCTTATCTCTACGACGTGACGTTGGCGCACTATCTCTTTTCTATAGGTACTACAATGGTAGGTGCTCAAGGGAATTGGCCTCTCGCATTCCTCCACCATTGCGACGTCCTCATTGCACAAGGGGTGCCCTGCTTTCGCACCAATTTTGTGTGGATGTAGGAAATACCAGGCTAGCCCATTGTGGTGCCTCCTTCTTTCCAGCCACTTCTGTTCTGTGGAACTCTTTGCCATCTTCTATTTTTCCTCCTGTATTTAATTTCCACTCTTCAAGGCTTCCGTCTGTGCCCACCTGAGGGATGTGCATTAGGTCTGTGTTTGAATGAGTTTTCTTCCCCCGTGTGTGTGCCCCCCTTCTTGAAAAGTGCTCTGCCCGTGAGTGGTGGCGATCTGTAAAAAAAAAAAAAAAAAAAAAAAAAAAAAAAAAAAAAAAAAAATTCTAAACAAAGAAAGATCTGTAGAAGTGAGACAAATGCTAGTCAGTTTGTTTTTGCAATTCCAGGAGAGTGAATGTTGTTTTTCTTTGATCTGAGCTTAAGATTGTCTTTGCTTGCCCCCATAAGCCTATTTTTTGTTGTAGTAAAGCCATGGGAAGTGGTAAGGACCTGAAACTCAACCAGGTTGCAGCCATATCAGTGTTGGTTGGTGTAAAGAAGTTCAACAAAGAAATTGCTTCCTTAACCAGAGTAGTCTTTGTAGTTTTCCAGCACCGGATGTTAAAAGTACAACAATGTAGAAATGCTGGTATACCACTTCAATATAAGAGGCCAAGAAGGTAGTGTGCAATCTCCTAGAAAACTTTGAGAGTTATACAGAGGCATAACTTTAATCAGAGGCCAAAAAACTGTCTCCACCAAGGAGTCTCAATGAGAACCATCCACAACACCTTTGTTCTAATGTAAAATTCATTTACATCACAATAACCAATAGTAAATAACATTCAAAGGAAGAAAAGCTATCTGTAGAGAGAGGTACGTAGAATGAGACCCAGAGAGTGAAAAACACTGCTTTTGAGTGATGAAGAAACACTCAGTGTGACTGGTAACTGGAGAGAAAGGTGAGAATGCAACCTGTCTTGGAACCACTTTCCCCCAAAGTACACACAGGCCACAGTAAAACACCCTAATATTGTTATTATGGTGTGGGGAAGCTTGTTGTGTTTAAAAAAAAAAAAATATTCACACTGAACAAGGACAGGTAATTTGAGCTCCTGTGTGACAATCTGGAAGACTGCTTTGAGACTTGCCAAAGTGAGTTTTTTTTTTTTTATGAAGGAGGGTGCATCTTTGCACACTGCAAAACTGTTCAAGGAATGGCTCAAATTTTTGGGGTATAATATATCAAGGACTGGCCAGGGAATAGCCAAGACTTGAATCCCATGGTTAACTTCTGGGTCATCATGAAAAGGCATATAAGGGGATGAGACAAATCATCTGTGCCTAAGCTAGTCCACCAACTCTGAGAGATCTATTGGAGTTTTGAACCTTCCTTGCTACAAAACCTTGCTCATTCTGTACCAAATTGTCTCGAGTTCTGCATCAAGAGGAAGGGGCAACCCACAAAGCAATGAAGTCCTGTTACATTCATCATAGTACTAAGGTAATGGTAAGTACTCATGAAATATTGTTTGCATCAAGTATTATGGTGCCTATTGATCTGGCCAAAATGTGACTTTTATTCCTACTGAAATAATGAATAATAAATTTTACAATGTAACATAAACAAGAAATTATAAATTTTCATGCACGATTTTGGTATTGGTTATTTTTTACCATTACTGATACTGATGCTTATAAAACTTTTATATACCGATACTCGAAATCATAAACTGTGCCAATATTAGATGAAACTGTTTATTGATTCCATCTTTAAAGTAAACAGTAAATAAGTGCATTAAATAAAGCCTAATTAAGGTATAAATACTGCTTATACAATAAATGTAATAAAAATCATACTTTTTTTTATCATAAAAAGATATAATGTATTGTTGTACATGAAATCTACAACTTTGAACATAAACTACAATATTGATGTATCATTTGACCAGTTTATTGATATATAAATGTATCAGTTTTTCAATCTCGATACGAATTTGAAACTTAACGTTTGAATACATGGCAGATCAGCATATGTGTATGAGGGCTTTTACCCTTCATACTCCCTTGACCCTTTGAGTGGTGAAGAGTTTACTTTTTCACTCTATATTAATATTTTTAAATATCAGTTTTCACATCTATATTTCATTCATTGATGTTGATTTATAGTTCATTCATATTTTTGAAATAAAAGTCTGTTTGAATTCTAAATGTCAGCCTACATTCTCAATAGGACGTTTGTCTTTTTATAGTAAAAATTTAATTTAAAAGTGGCTCACCTAAGCTAGAAAATTATGTGGATATATCAAGTAGATTTTATTTAATAATGATACTCAATAAAGTATAAAAAGATATTTTAGTAATAAGTCAACATTGATCTAATAGAATTTTCTTTACAATTTATTTATTTTGCTTTTTATAAACAGGAAAAACTTTGAACCCTTTTTCAATATTTTTAGCTTAATATTTAATTATGGATTTCAAAAATAAAATTGAGATTAAGGAGGAGCCTTTTGGAAGTACAGAAGAAGATATAAACAATGGACAGGCATTTGAGAAAGAATTGGAATTTAAAGAAATCCAGGTAGGAAAATTTTATTATTATTATTATTACTATTATTATTATTATTATTATTATTATTATTATTATTATTATTATGAATGTTTGGAATTCCTTGGACATAGGGATTCAACTAAATTTTTGGCCTTGAAATTGACCAAATTTAGCAGTAATGCAATAAGTAATGGCAGAATTTTATCTTCAGCTTTTTTTTTTTTTTCTTGCTATTTTAATTTGACTAATTATATACTTTCCTACTTGTATAAATTTAAGATTTTGCAACTAACTTTACTGGTGCAACAACTCTATTCTACTACACATGTTGAATTAACTTTTCTAAGAAAGTTCTGGCAAGAATATTTTGTAATTAAAAACCAAAGAGTTGTAGTATTAACTATTTTACTTCTCTGATGAGCAGAAATAGGACAATCAGTAAAATTCTTTTAAGAGTAATCTTGTTGAACAATTGTTCTTCTGATCTGAGATTTCTTGAAGAGGTAAATTACTTTAAATAAATAAAGGCCAATCAAAGCTAAATGTAGATAAAGGAATTTGTTCATTTCTACCATTCTCTTACAGTATATTAATCATGAACCAGAGACTGAGGCTTTACAACTAACAAAAGACCTTTGCTGACTCAAATTGTCTTCAAATAAGTTTAGTTTCTTTTTTATCATAAGTAAATTGAACTAAATAAAAGAAAAAAACTAAATATATCAATTTTGATGTGCGGCTTTGATTTAAATGTATAAATGTGTTAAACTGCACATAGTTTAAGAGGAAATTTTGTTATATATAAGGAGATGTTTTTGAGAGAGATGTGAAGAAGTTTAATTTTCAATGAATTAAACTTCACAAGGTTGTGGTGACCCCATCGGGAAATCCCATCCAGATTGGCAAGAATGGAACTCTAGAACTAAAAGAGAGAGCAGATTTGAAATGTGTAGATGAATGGAGAATTGAGTCGTCGGCATAAGAAGGAACAAAGCGAAGTACAGCAGAGGAGGTCGTTGATTAAAAGTAAGAATAAAGTAGGAGATAGAACAGAACCCTGAGGAACACCACAATTAATAGGGAAATAAGTCGGTCCATCAAGTGTGGAGTGATTTGAGAGGAAACTAAACATGAGTAAGCAAAGAGGAGGAGAAAACTCAAAGGAAGGGAGCTTAGAGAGCAGTGCTGCATACCTTACTCGGTCAAAAGCCTTGGATATGTCAAGCTCCACCACACATGACTCCCTGTTGTACCTAAGGGTTGAAGACTATAGATCAATAAGATAGGAAAGTATGTCACCAGACCTCGAACTTCGAAAGCCATTCTGGTGATCTGAAAGAAGGGAGTGAGATTCCACATGATCAAGAGAATGAGTTTTAAAGACTTTAGATACAATAAGAGTGAGAGCTATAGGTAATAGTTAGAAGGCTCAGAGCAGCTACCTTTTTTTGGGATCGGTTGAACATATGTGCGCCTCCAGCACTTAGGAATAATATTAACTAGTATTTTAGGATCCCATGAACTTGATCATATGAAATCACAGGTAAAAGACATGAGACACCTGAGAGAAGAAGTAGGAGTTGGGATGCCAGAATCATCCAGAGTAGAATTAGATGAAAAAAGAAGGCCGAAGAGATTGACTTTTTTTAGTAGGAGTGTGCGCTATATATATATATATATATATATATATATATATATATATATATATATATATATATATATATATATATATATATATATATATATATATATATATATATATATATATATATATATATATATATATATATATATATATATATATATATATATATATATATATATATATATATATATATATATATATATATATATATATATATATATATATATTTATATTTATATTATATTTATATAGCCCTTTTTAATATAGCTTATAGGCTATAGCAAACTATATTTTTGAAAACTCAGTTAACTTTTATTTTGTAAAAATAAATAAATATACGTTTTTCATTTTTTTTTTTTTTTTTTTTTTTTTTTGAAACTATTAAACCTTATATATATATATATATATATATTATATATATATATATATATATATATATATATATATATATATATATATATATATATATATATATATATATATATATATATATATATATATATATCAATATGTGAAAGCCAAGTATTTTGCTTTAAGCTCCTTTTCATTTTGCTTTCGTTAAAAAAAAAAAAAAAAAAAAAAAAAATTTTTGTTGATTTAAACCAAAAAAAAAACCATGATGGTTTACAACCAAAGAACTTTGGGTGAAAACATCCTATTATTACTCTTAATAGTTTGGAAGAAGATGAATATTTTCTATAATTGTTGACAGAAGTATTTTTTAAAGGTCCTCTACTACTTATTTTTTTTAAATGTTCCATTTAAATTGTAATGAAAAGAGAGCGCTTAATATTTTCAATTTACCTACGTAGAATGACATAGTTAAAAGAAAAAAAAATGAGATTATTATATTTAAGAACAATTAAATTTCATTGTTTATTTTATTTTGGCAGTTTCACTTGCGATATAGTATATATATTTAAAAGCAGAAATTTTCTTTTATTTTTAATAGCTTTAAATGAGATTCAATTTGAAGGTTTATTACTTTTCCTAACAAAGAGTTCTTCAACAGCAGTCAGTCTAATTCCCTGATATTGTTAGTGATTGAGAATTGGGTATTAGTCTCTTGGGGGAAGTCAAATCTCAAACTTGTTTTTGACTTTTATGATTAGTGTCGTAAAGATGCAATAGAATTTTTGTTTCCCAAATATTTTAGGACTTTCATGACTTTCTCTGCCAACCTTAATTTGGTTAACAATTGCCTTTCAAATTAATCTTTGGTAAATAATACCCAATTTTTATTTATGAAGCTCTATGCTTGATTTCCTTCTCTATGTATTTACTTATGGAGGATTATATTAAGGGCATAGAGCGAAATTAACACAATTGATTTTAACTATTTTTATTATTATTATTATTATTATTATTATTATTATTATTATTATTATTATTATTATTATTAAAGCAATCAGAATTTTTTGAATCTATTTAAAAAAATCTTTTTATCAGAAAAAAATGGTTTTGCCAAACATTCTTTTCATCAATGAAATAAAAGACGAGCCTTTCGATGTTGAGGAAGAAGAAGACCCAGAGAATAGTCAACATTTGGAGGATGTTCAGGAAGATACTGAAAATAATCAATATGTGGAGGATGTTGAGGGAGAAGAAGAGAGAGAGAATAGTCATCAACATTTGGAGCAAATTTTAGGATTACATGAAAGTGAGGTATGAAATTGGACTTAAAAGGTCGTTTCAAATGAATTTACTTGAGAAAATAATTTATTTTTATACTTTCAAATTATATAAAAGCTACTTTCATTCTCTGCACATTGTCTTATTTCTCTGGTAGTACTTTTTATCCACTCTGTCATAAGACCTGAATTATAGGTCTATAAAAAAAAGATAAACATAAATTAATTAGTAATTTTTTATTTTTTTTAATCTGCTGCAGCAGCTACTCCAGCTTTGTCATTTTAAAATATGCGACTCTGACTTTAGCTCTGGCTTAAATTCCTTTATTTTACAGTAAAAGAATAATAAAAAAAAAAAAAGTTTTTTGTTGTAGTTTCACCAAAAACCTTCTAGCTTTGCTTCACTGTCTAATTCAAATAGCTTTCTCAGATTAGATATTTGCTCTGCACAGTTCCTCCTACTTGTTCATGTGCCCTTAATCTTCTCAAGTAAAAACTGTCTTCCAACTTCCTTCCTCACTAAGCAAACTAATTTCTCAACTATTTTAATGACCACAACCATTTTCGGCTTTTCCACCACCATCCTATCCAATCTATTAATGTTTGTGAAACTTCTTAACCTTCTGACAACCCGTGGTTTATCTCCTCAACCTCTATAACCATTCTTAACCTTCTAATAGCCCGAGGTTTATCTTCTCAACCAGTGTAACCGTTCTTAACCTTATAATAGCCCATGGTTTATCTCCTCAACCACTATAACTTATCATTAGGAAAAAATGATCAATCTTCTCTCCTATTTATTTTTTGTAAGTTTTAGTACTCTTTAAATGCAATGTATTTGTACTTGAAAGTAATTTTGGACATTATTATTAATAATAATTTTAACATCTTCCAATTCCAACTTTTCAAAGTGACCGAGCCTTTTCAATGGTATAAATAGTGTTTAAAAAAATCAATGTTTGCCCTACGACTCAGTAACAGTTGATGCATAATTATGGTTCAACCTTTGACAATGGAAATAGCTGATCAACTTTAAAACCAGGAAATGTAGTTGTCAAAAACGATGGGAAAGTATTATTTTTAAATTCTCTTAATAACCTCTGGTGGCAGAAGGCCAGAAGCCTATAGAGTTTCCACTAGAGTTGAAGAAAAACCAATTCCTAATTCATATTAGTACCGAGATGATCCGATATACGCGTTTGAAAGTGTGGAAGTCAAAAAGATGTGAGAAAATTATAAGTAAGAGTTCCAGATTTTACCATGTAAGAATGAGCCTAGTCCGGAATCATAGAACTGGACAAAGAATGAATGAGACTGTGTGAAATTTAGTCACATGAGCCCTCCTCAACAGAGGAGGTATACTACTAGAGAGTTCGGAAGATCAGCGTCCATTGTAATAGCGATATTTTAAGGAAAGCGATGCAACTGCTCTGCTGCTGCAAGAAAGAGATTGGAGAGAGTTAGTGGGAGCATGAAAGTTAAGTCAAAAGCCTTAAGATTCTACGTTATCAAGGAGAACAGAGATGTGGAACCACTCCAGATATGCGGTGCATACTCCATAGAAGGGTAAATAGTGTTCCTATAAGATCAAGCAACTGGGGTAGTGAGTAGTAGTTTTGAAGGCGACTCTGAACATCCAACTCCTTATAAGTTTGTGTAGTGAAATATAACAATAGAAGGAAATATCAGGATTAAGATCAGGAGGAGGCTTGAGCTGAGAGTTTTCAAAGAAGATATTATAGTTGAGTGGAAAATAGTGTCAAGTACATTAATGATGAAATTTGGGATTTTGATGCATTGAAAACATATATTTTCTCTGTGACAATTAGAAATGAGAGAAAGATAAGGAATTAATTGCTCTAAGGTTACCCTCCAAACTCCACATATTTGAAGTTGAGTCGGTGATCTTTCAAATTGAAAGGAGTAATGAATGGTAGAATTGTTGACATAAGATTAGATTAGGGGATGAATTGAGAGATCTACAGATCATTGATTAAAAGTAGGAAAAGGGTTGGAGATGGAGCAGAACCCTGGGAAGCACTGCTATTGATAGATTTAAAGGATGAACGGTGGCCTACAACAACTGCCATAGAATGATTGGAGAGAAAATCTTATTTTATAAAAGATTGAAAATTCAGAAATCAATGCTTTGTGACAGACTTTTTGTGGCTGAGTAAAGGATCACCATATCTTCAAAGGTAATTATTATTCTTCTCTAAAACTGATTGAATTTTTTAAAGAAAGCACAAATAATGCAATGGAAACAGTCATAAATGAAAGTGTTGTGTATATTCATACTCTCTTATATGTACACAAATACAGAAAAATGTGCTTAAATGTTTGTTTAATTAATTAATTTTTTTTATTATTCAGTTATATTTTAGAATTGTTTATGTTAAGAAATTTTGTATTAAAAATTGATTGATAATGAATTACTTAAATTGTTTTTTACAAATAGGATAAATTAATTACTTCGCAGTGGAAATTAAATTTATAAGTTAAACTTTCATAAATGTATTTTAACTTTTATATTTTTAACATAGTTCAAAACTAATATCCAAAAGTTCATGGAAAGATTCTTCTTTCTTATAGAACTTGTCATGGAGTTAATGTATTCGCCTATTAGCATCAAAAACAGTTATTTAATAGTTCATGAAGAAGATTAAACTTGAGATTTAAATGACAAGAAACAAAAAAAGTTTTTTAGTAAAATAAGTAAATTACAATATTACACGTACACCCCATTTCCTTTCTGCTAGATACGTACAGTCATTTAATTTGTGTCAAAAAAATGGGGATCCCTCTCAACCTAAGTATCCTACAGCTTTAACTTTTGTACTTTCTAAAAAATTTGAATCAATCCATAACGAAAAAAAAGACAGTAAATATCTGTGATTTTTTAAGAAACTTATCTGTCCTTTCTGTCTCCTGGTCCTCCACCCTTTGATATCCGTAAAATAGTCTTTCAAAACCCTGGGGTCTTTCAGACATCACCTAGCAAGGATCTCCATAATCCTAAAAGGCAGAAGACCCTAAATCAGTAATATAGGAAAAGATGTCACAAGTTGACTTCAAATTGAAATTTGTATTGATGATCTAAAAACAAAATGACATTTCTGATAATATAGAAGATGAAACACCAGAGCCAAAAGTAAAATACAGGCGAGTTATATGAAGAATTTGAAAACATTTGTTGGAGTGTCGAGACTGTATAGAATAAAAAACTATGATATAAAAAGGGTGCTGGGACTGGAGAACATACTCACGCTAATAGAGAAGGGACAACTACGATGATTTGGACATTTGAAAAGAATGAAAGATGGAAGGTATGAGAAGAGGTACTATGAGTGGACGCAGGTGGGATGAAGAGGAGTGAGCAGACAGAGAATCAGATGAAAAGTATGAAGAAGTCCAGGATGTATGAGGATTGACGGTGGTGGGGAAGTCTAGTTCCGGACGTCTAAAAAGTGCTTGCACTTTACAGGAGATTGGTGAGAAAGGAAAGAAATAGAAAATGGAAATTATGTATTGATTCAAAGATCTTAGACAAAACGTAGTTGAGAGCTATATTGACAGAAGGTCCAGATTGGTTATTATTCTTTGGAAATAGTTGAACATAAGCTTGCTTTCAACATTAAGGAAAAATAATGAAATTACGAGACAGTAAATAGTATAATGAATTTTAAATTAAGTTATTATATCCGCCTTCTCTTAAGATTTTTGCTTTCTTCTTCCTTGACATTTCCATTGCCCTCTGTATTCTAGCTGTATGAACTTTGTTTTTTCTTTTGAAGTTGTTCATTGTTTTACTACAACATTCTTTTCATCTATATCAGTCGTTTTGACCAATCTTTACAACTTCTCTTTTCCTATTTTCTTTTGTAGAGACTATCTCTGCAACTGAATCTTTATGTTCCTTTTTTTGCTGAATATTTCTCTGACTTTGTGATTCCTCTTTTATATTTTATTACCTCATTCACCGTTTTCCTTCATTGCAGGATTATTTTTTAATAGTAAATTGGCACCGGGAACTTTTTTACAAAAATTAAATGGTTAGAGAGGATTTTTCTTGTTTGATAATGTACAACTCAGAGAAAAAAACTCAGCGGACGTGAAGATGAAATACTTTAATTTAATTGTCAGATCTTAGCATATCAACAGTAATTTAATATATATATTTTACTTTATAGATTGATAGAATACTGATTATGTCGATAAATATGAAATCAATCTTTATTTGGAATTATAGTTCATTGTTTAGCGGTATTTTTCTTGGAGCTACGAATATTCGCAACCGTTTTTCATTAATATTTTTAACTTTTCTACTACCAACTTTGCTAATTTTTAGAGAAAAACTTTGTCATTTATCCATTTATGCTATTTATTCTCAAACTCATTTTCTCCTATTTCTTCCAAGATCCATGGATACTTCTTCATTCAATTTGTAGAAGCATTTAGAAATCATGTCGCCAGTTTTCCTGGTGTTGTGTGGGTGTTTTTTAAATTTTCTTTTCAACCATTCAACTTTCTGCTGTGTCCTTTATATCTTTTTCAAGTTCTCGTAATGTATTCCAAATAGTGAGTTATAAATGTTCCTAATAGGAGTTTTAATAACCCTTCCCAGTTTTCCTGAATTGTAAATTTTGAACCTTTTTCTTTTTCTTTCCATATTGATGATAGGACAAGCCCGGATTAGTATTCACAGCCAGAGTAAATGCAATGGACAGACGCTCTAGATTCAGACGCATTGCTTTGTTGTATTTACGTTCCTGTCCGTAAAAGAAATCGAAGTCAAAAAAGGCGACTATGGGCCAATCCACTGACAAGTCAGAGACTGTTGAAAGGACAGTTTTATATACATTTTAACGATTTGAAAAGTGATCCAACAAAATTTTTCGACTTTCATCCGAATGTCAATTGACTCATTTAATGAGTTGCTTTTAAAACTCGAAGGAGTTATTTCAAAGAAAAATACCGTCATGAGGAGATGTGTTCCATCGGAGGAAAGGTTGTCGGTTACGTTAAGGTAAGAAAATTTGTACATTTATCTACGATTTTTTATTATATAAATAAATATTAAACGATTTTCTCACTAAATATACATTTAAAAAAGGTTATTTTAAAGATAATTTCTCAATATATATTATTTTATTTTATTTTTATATATATCCTCTGATAAGAGAGGATAGAAGCTAACTTTTAATACAGAGGAGTTGGAAATACGAGAAAAAGATTATATCGATATTGTGTTGAGTAGGTAGATGAAGAATCGAGTTTTTGAGGTATTGACAACGACCTTCTTTTCTTAACCCTAATTAGAAATCCCAGAAAGACTAGAGGACAGTTGCTCAGAAGGCGTTGACCTACCATTACCAATTTTAAAAGAGAAGGAAGACATATTTCAAAGTAGAATATATATATATATATATATATAATAATATATATATATATATATATATATATATATATATATATATATATATATATATATTATATATATATATATATATATATATATATATATATATATATATATATATATATATATATATATATATATATATAATATATATATATATATATATATATATATATATATTCTATATATATATATATATATATTATATATATATATATATTGATGATATATTATATATTATGTCACTGTTATATGATAATATGTATGATGTTTGTTGGATGTGGATGTGACAAGGGTCGGTGGAGTGTTTAAGTAATAGATGTAATGGGTGTAATATGGCAATAGTGGGATTTTGAATTTTAATCACATGCGGAAACTTTAAAGCGTTCAGGTGAAAAATATGCATTTTGCAGGTATGCCGGTTTGATTTCACAGCGACGATTATGGAAGTATTGGATGGCAGGGGTTGGAATGAGTTTAGATGTGTGAATATGGCAGTAGTGGATTTTTTTTTTGGTTCTAGGCACCAGTTTGTTAAGAAATATATAATGGGTAATCGAGGGCCAGGAATTCTCTGTAGAATTGAGTGCCCACCATGTGTACATTAACCCTTATAAGATATATTTTTATTTCCAATTGGAAGTGAGTGGTTGATGTGCGTAAGACAACCTGTTATTTGTCTTAATACTTTATTTTGTACTGTTATTTTATTATAGTTAGGTTTTGAAATGTACTGGAGTAAATGCTGAGCACACAATTAGGAAGAGGGTGTGTGTGTTTGTATTGTTTAAATTAATATCTGATTTTCTTTTCGTTTACCTATTTTTGTTCTGAAAAGTATTTTTAGGGCACAGATTTTTTTTGATTTCTTTGTTGTTTTAGAGATGATGTGTGTGGGGAAGTTGGGAGTATTTTTGAGGTTTGAGTGGGAATCTGGTGTTGAAGGATGTTATTGTGTCGTGGGTATTGTGTCCTCCGTTATTTTGTGTATAGAAGTGCTTAAAGATGTTTTTGGACAATGCTGCCAGTTTATTTTGTGTTAGCCAGCGTTCGAGTTGGGAAATTTATAATTTAATGTTGAGGATGGTGGGGCTTGAAAATAAATAGTAAGGTTGACTGCATTGCTAGCGATATTACTGTGGAAAATCATAGGGGTGCTTGTGAACAGAAAAGGGGATGAAATTGTGCCCTGGATGAACAGTCTTCAGGTTTTAGAAGACTGTTTTTCTTGTATTACCAAAGCTGTTCTATTGGACAAGAAGTTAATAATGAATTTTTTTTTGTCATTGACTGGAAGTTGGGTATCTAAGATATTGTGTGTTTATAACTTAGGTAGTGTGTTGAAAGCTTTTAAGCTAATGCTGATGTCAATTGTGCCTATTACTGTGCAGAGTAGAGAAAGACCTTGGTTGAATCCTGCTTATATGTGCTGAGGCATTTCTGCCTAGAGTTCTCATTCTGTGGTTTGGTTTGAAACCATGATAAATGTTTGGAGATCAGTCCTAGTTGATTTTTAGAAGAATTTATATTTGAATACTATTGTTATTGTAGATAGAAGTGAAATGGGTTTTTGACAGGAGCGTGGATATTTAGGGAATTTATTTGATATGAGGATTTGGATAATATGTGCATGTTGCCTAAGTTCGGTGTAGGTATTATGGAGGCACGATTGTTAGGTGTTACAGAAGGGCTGTTATGGTTGTATATATATATATATATATATATATATATATATATATATATATATATATATATATATATATATATATATATATATATATATATATATATATATATATATATATATATATATATATAATATATATATATTTTTTTTTATATTTACAGATACCTAGCAACAGGAGAATCATTCATTTCCCTACATTACCAATACTTGATTGGTGTTTCCACAATAAGAAAAATAGTATCAGAAACATGTTATGCTATTTGGACCTGTTTAGGGAAGACTTGTATCCCAGAACCGACGAAGGAAAAGTGGTTGGAAATCAGCAAACAGTTCTACGAGAGAACAAGATTTCCCAATTGTTTGGGAATCGTGGATAACAAACTTATAGATGTTCATAACTTCAAAAAAGCTTTTTCTCTTATTCTTATGACCTTGGTAGATACTGACTACCTTTTTACATACATTGATGTTGAAACTTGGGATAAATTTTCTGATGTCAATGTATTTCAAAACTCCACCTTAGGGAAGAGGCTTAGACAAAATGACATGAGTTTACCTCCGAATCAGAAACTACCGCAGGATGAAAATGGTGAATCCATGCCATTTGTTTTTATTGGAGACGAAACATTTCCTACTTCTTCCCACGTGTTGCGCCCCTATCCCAAAGGGCGGCTTCTAAATGAAGAAAAAGAAATGTTTAATAATCATTTATCGAGGACAAGAAGAAGGGCGGAATGTGCATTTAGGATTTTAGCAAATAAGTGGAAGATATTCCACCGAACTTTGGATGTCAACAGTGATTTTGCTATTGAAATCATTCGAGCGACGTGTGTTCTTCATAATTTTGTAAGAACAAGAGACGGAATTCACTTCGAAGACACACTGTATGAATCACCTCTAAAAAATGTACCACCTCAAGGAACAAAAGGGAACACAAATGGGATTAAAGTTAGAAACTATTTTGCCAACTATTTCACTACTCATCAAGGGTCATTGCCTTAACAAAATGATAAAATATAATTGAAGGGACTTATCATGTTATATATATATATATATATATATATATATATATATATATATATATATATATATATATATATATATATATATATATATATAATATATATATATATATATATATATATATATATATATATATATATATATATATATATATATCCCCACTCTCGGACAAAGGCAGGCAGTCTTTCACAGACGATGACAGAGAATTCCGAGGAACAGATATGACTGTAAGAATGGTAGTATCACAAAGTAGCATATTTGAGTCGTATATCTGCAAGCAAAATCCATGCGAAAACACCTATCCCTATGACTACCAAGGGTGTCGCATTGGTGGTGGAATAAAAGTGAACTCCCCCCCCCCCTTCACCACCTGTCTTTGTAGTACATATAAAAAAAGGAGATAGAGCTCCAACGTAACAGCCCAAGGATAAGCAGTCTGGAAACTTTGATCTTGAAAGGAACATCTAATTTGTTTTTTTAACCTATATAGCTTTAAACTTAACCTCAACGAAAGGTGGGTGGAACTGGAACTCCTCTCCCCAAGTTGTGTGAATAATACTCCATACATTAATGATGATGACCTTATACAGTTGAAGTAACAACTGAAGCAGTGAATTCTGAACTTGAAAAGGAACTTGAAACTGTCTTTTGCATCGAAATTTCCAAGACAATTGTTGCCAACAGGTGAAACGGTAGATCTATAGAACGAGATAGGAAAGTTGAGTGATGTATTTAAGAGACTCAAAACTTAAATTTTTAAGAAAAGTTGAAGTTTATTAGGTTGAAGCTACTTCAACGAAAAATCCATTGAATTTAATAAAGTTGCAAACGAAAGGTGTCTCTACATACAAAAGAGAGCGAATTTGAAATAGGTGAAAGAATAATAAGTTCAATTGTCGGCATAAGAATGAAAAGAATTGGAAGTGCAGGTGAGAAGTTCAACACTGAAATGTAGGAATAGAATAAGAGGCAAAGAAGTAACTCCTTAGGGAGAAGTAGCTCCTTAAACATTTGCAGATGTAGAGAGATTCAAGAGAAAACTAGATATGAGTGAGTTAAGTGAAAAAAAGGAGCTTAAATGGCAGATTCCTTTGATATGTCATGCGCTATCAAACAAAACTTAATCTCTAAGAATAGAAGAAGAAAATAAAGAAAAACTATTTCACCGGTTGTTCTCAAACATCGAAAGTCATCTGTTGGAGAGAAGGAAGTAAGACAAAATAGATAATTCATGAAATGGGAGTAGAGTGGAGATTCCATAATTTTTGAGAGAATACAAGTAAAAAGAAAAGACGAAACTTAAGAATGATTGAAAGAGGGTTTGGAACTGGCTGGAAATTCATTTGCATCCAACACTAAAGAAAGGTGCTAGTGGTATGGAGAGTGTAGTTGTTGTTATGATCATACAACTTTAAAACATTGAAAAGAAATGTGGCTACATTCTACCTTACTAAGTTTCGTAGATGTTAATATCTCATTCACCTGGTCATATATAATCTGAGGCAAAGACATGGCATACATGAGAGGAGGAATTGCAGAGTTGTCCAAAGTGGAATTAGTATAAAAAGGTGATGGAAGAATTAGCCTTTTAGCAAGAGTATTACCTACAGATTCATCAATGCGATTAAGAGAAAAGTTAGATTTACAGATACTTTTGACAGTGGGCAAGAAATTGTCAGTAGAAGTCCCAGGGAGGTCTGCAATTCTCCATTTCGTGAAAACACTCGTAGCCTATCAAACATTATTCTTGAACGATTCCAGAAATAGCTAAAAATAGGAATTATTCCGAGGTTTTTTTAAGTAAGATTTTTTCCCCAGCCCTACAGCCATTGCCTCTTGCCTGAATGTCACGATAACAAGAACGACCGAAACTTTGTGTTTTGAGGAGATTTTTTCAAGGAAATTTCTTTAATGTCGAAGAAGTCATTCCAAGGATACTTATCGTAAAAGTTATTCAAAGCCCTGACCTCCAACCTTCCTTTAGACCAATTAAAGTGCGAAAAGATACTTCTAAGGCAGGATGGATCTGTAGGAGAAATCTTTTTAATTAAAAGCTACAAGATTACCAATAGGAGGGGAAATCGTGTATTTATTTCCTGAAGGACTAATAGCGAATCACAAGTGTGTTCAAGAATTAATCCATGACCTGTAATATATAAAGTGACCTTAATACATTGTAGAGATCACCAATACTGAATGGTGTAGCATCCTTCTCTCGTTTGGATCTATGTGCGGAGCAGTTCAGTGTAGTGTACTTGAAAAAGAATTACAAAGATGATCTCGTCTTTCAAATTAAAGGATATTCAAAAGGAGATATTTGTTCCGTAGAAGTAGAATAAACTTCATTCTTTGAGTGGTTTAGTAATCGATTCTTAAAATTATTTACACTAATAACATCAATTTATATTAACTCCAATACTTGTGGAGCTTATCTCATTACATTCATTTATAGCTATCAATTAATTATATAACAAAATATATTTTTAAAAAGTTTTTATTTTTCCAGTTATTTGTAAGTCATGTCTTCCAAAAAAAAATTTTTTTTAAAATATATTTTTGTCATCGAAATATTTTGACTGTAAGAACGAGGTCTTTGTACTCAAGGTTCTCTCTCTCTTTCATTTCACAATCGTTCTCCATTGATGTATGAATGAACATATCCACCAATTCAAATAATTAACCAACAACAGAGTTAAATGTTATGGAATGTTGGTAAATACAACAGTTAAATGTTATGAAATGCCTAAGAAATACAACATAGGAGTTAAATGTTATGGAATGTTGGTACAAAATACAACAGTTAATTAAATGTTAGGGAATGTTGATAAGAAATATAGGAAGGAATAAAATTAATTTAATTCTTGATTCACAATTTGTCTGACGCTGAAAAAACCAAATTCATTTTTCTTGCCACCAAAATTTAAGAAGCGAAACGAATGCTATCGTCCAACGGTTAATACCAATGAAAGTTTTTTTGTATGTAGAGTTTCCAGGACATCGTAACTCTTATAGTTACTATGACGCAATTTTTTTTATCCTTTTTTTTATTTCTAGATAAGAAATGTCACGACCTTTTATTTGTTTAATTCAATCTTAATTTATTTGTTTAAGGTCTTCATTACGATAATCTGATGCGACATTCTAAAGAATTTTTTCAATCACTTATAGATTTCAATATTCTGCGGAGGGAAGCCTCTTCCTTCCCCCAGACTCTATTACAGCAGAGTTCTAATATATAAAGTAGTTCTTGTACTCCTCTCTTCAAACTCTCTATTAAAGGGTTTTATACTTATCCTCTCTTGAATATATTTGGTCAAAGAATGACCCTGGGTCATTATATCTATTTGATTAAGTATTTCTCATCCTTTAAATATTCTATTGTGACTCTAAATACAAGTTATTTAATGAATTTTCATTCTTTTATAAATGACAAATGTATAATACAGGAATTTTTCAATGACGTCTTTTACACATTCATTCAAAAAAATTTATTCAATACTCATTTTACACCCCTTAAAAATCTTCATTCATATCTGACAGCTTTTTTATTTATACTGATAAACCAGATAAAGCTGACTTAACTGTTTGTATCTGAGGCTTCAGGATTAAAGCATCACACATGTGAAAAATGTTAATCTTTATCATATATGTTGATGTATCAGTAATTATCTCAGGTCAAAATTATAATAAACTTGATAGTCAGCTCTGATTACAGTAGACGTAATGTATAAGCCTAAGTACAGGTAAGAAAAGTGGCAAGCAAATGAAAAATTAAGTTCACACCAAAGAAAATTTTGAAATTGTAAAACTAAGAATAAGAAACTGCATAAAAAAAAACCTTGCAAATAGTATCGATCAACTTCAAAAGTCTGATGATATTTGGGTCCAAGAGATAAAATGATTTCCTAACTTTGGTACGAAATTAGGAATTATAACAAGAGTCTATGTAAATGGGGAAAAAAATACTGATGGAGGAAGAAGAGATGGAAAGTCTTCGTAGCAGGAAATCATCAAACAATTCTCAGACAAGATAAATATTAAATTTGCGCACGATTTGCATTTAAAAAAGACAAAATAGTAAAGATTGAAATTATCACACAGTTACACGAAGAAGACAATTGGGGATTCTGGAGAAGTTGAATAAAGAAGTGAAAGAGGTTAATTAAAGGAACTATTTTTAAGAAAGAACAAAACTGATAATGAAATCAGAATAGTGAAAGAAACGAAACTTGCGTCGTACCTATTTTCTAATATAGATGTGGAAGTATAGAATGACACTACGAAGATTTATATCAATAATATTTAAACCAGAAAAATGTTGAATGCATAAGATGTTTTACAAAGTACAAATACTATCACAAGAGTACCTGGAAAATAAAGAATGGATGGAAAAGGCCAAACTAGATCAAGAATATAAAGGAAATTATATTAGTAGGAGAGTATCTGGGAAGTTCAAGTTCATACGTGGGTATGCTTAAATGAAAGGAACAAACGAGACTCCTTATCTATCATCAAAATGAAGAGTTACAACATGCAATCACACAAAGTAACAAAGTGAGAATGATTTACCTAAAATACAGATATTGGGAAGGAAAGAAAACAAACATATATATCAGTGGCAAAACCATATAAAAAATAATTAGGAGAAATATAAACAGATGGCGATAAATTAATAAAGGCCAGCTTTAAAGAAGAAAAAATGATTACTGCTCACAAGATCTGACTCTTAGAACAAAATGGCATAGAAAACATCAATGATAGATGTAGAGTAGGTGATAAAGAGAGAATCTGTTTCTCATATCTTAGTGGGGAGTCAAACCATTTGTACACGGAAAGTCGCAATAACATCTATAAAATGATACATTTTACAAGAGTTGCAAAATATTGGAAACCATCTATCAAAAATTGAAGTGGTCCTTTTCCTATACGATTGTGTGATTCCGACTTGCATACATTCACCCATAGTAGACCTTACAATTAGAAGGAGCACAAGAACTATGTGAAAGAGGTGCGAGTTCTACATAATTTGATGGCATACGATCGAGAGAAAGAAATAAAATATCAAAGACTTAAAGGTGAAATGCGGAGAGTATTAATTAAAGGTGAATGCGGGAGATTAATGTATATATTAGTCATCTCAACAGTAGTGGGAAAGTTCGGCCTTATAAGGAAAAGTCTTCTGGACATCTTAAGAAATTATCAGGATCTGTTAATGCTCAAACTGAGCACAATGAAGGAAAAAGCATTGGGATTTTAAGACTCGTGTTAGGATGTGGATGGATAAAATATAACCTGTCCTTGTGGTTCTGATTTGGATTGTAGAAACAAATTGAAAGTGTGTGGATGAAATCTTCAATTACGTCATCCTAACTGCCAATAGAAGATTAAATTCTGTTGAAGACAAAATGAAAAACAGTTCCAGTATTGTGGAGGTAGGTGTCCTATATATTAAATATATGAAAGAAAAATAAAAATAATTTATTTAATTATTACTAATATGGATGAAATGGTTGTGATGGTGGGTGCATTGGGAACTTTGAAATCTATCTTGATTGCCCAATTGAAAGACTCCCGATAAAAATAACCAAAATATGCGTGGGAGTTGCCTTGAAGAGTTCAGGCATTATTAAGTTAGTGTTAGGCATGTAAAGACTCTACTTGGTGTGCCCCTAGCCTCTGATCCGAGGCTTGAAGACTTTTGGAAACAAAAACCTTTGTTAAAGAAGGAAAAATATCAATAAAAGTATTTTGATTTTCCAAGTGTAAAAATGCCATTAATTGAGAAGACCATTTATAGAATATCACAAATGGAAAATTGAAGTTTAAAAGTAATGGGAGAAGTTATGGGAGTAATGGTTTATAAGGAAAGATTGAGAAAGAAAAAAAATACATGTTAACATCTAAATAAAATTAGAAATGTAAAGTTGACTGCTAAATAATTATTAAAGGAAGAACCATAAATAAACCTTGGACTTTATCAATAGTAAATAATACAACTTTCGGAACCTCTACTTTTTCTTTGCTGAATTTATAAGACAAGATCTGGGTGGAGAATTTGTAACATAAAATAAACTTACTATGAGAATATCTCTAATATTTTTCTCTTTCATTCGGTGGTATTTATGGTATGAAAAATCATTATTTAAAAAAAGGAATTAACAATTTCAGTTCGTCGATTTTAGAAGGAAAATAGTTCAATACGAATAGTTTGGAAAATGCTCCAACTTTATATAAATATGACAAAAATATAAAAAAATTTATATTATTATATTATATTATATTATATTATATATATATATATATATATATATATATATATATATATATATATATATATATATATATATATATATATATATATATATATATATATATATATATATATATAATATATATTATAATTTATATAATATTTATTATTTTATTAAATATAAATTTATAAAATAAAAAAAAAAAAAAAAAAAATATATATATATAAATTAATATAATTATATATATTGTAAATATTACTATTAAACAAAAAAATTAATATATAATTATATATTGTAAATATTACTATTAAACTTAAAATAAAATTATATTTTTATAAATTTTCAAAATAAGAATACAAAAATAATTTTTTTCCTTTTTTAAGTGAAAATGGCTTCTGGGTGACGAATTTGTCCTTTGAGCCAAATTTTTCTTTCATACATTCCAAAGAAATGTACAAAGGCAAATATTTTATTATAAATGAAATATGAAGCAAAACTTATCAAACCTATATGTAGATACATAGCAAAATAATAGTAAATAGAATTGTATTAAAGATAATAATAATTAGTAAGTAATAATATTATTAAAAATAACAATGAAAACAAATATTGGTAATTATAATAATAGTTACCATTACTATTAACTGTAACTTATACCTAAGGAAATTAGGCACATGTGGTCTTTGGAATTTTAATAATTAATATTTTTTTTAATGGCTTTTCCAAAAGACCTTAGAGTGGGTGATTGAGTTTATAGGGAGACTTCCACTCATCAATGTCCTTGTATGAGATGACCCTCCGAGATTTAGAAAGTATTTTGCTTTGTCAAATGTCAAGGATTTTGTTCTACGGAGATTGGTGGTTCCTATAGTTTGGTTCTGTATTATTAGGTTAGTTAGAAATTGATCCAACCTCCATTTATGACTTAAAAATGTAGAGCTTACCGATGGAGCATAAATATCCTGAAGTTTTAGTATAGATAAAGTTTTGAAAAGTGAGGTTGTATGTTCATAGTAATTATACGATCTTGATAATATACGAACTATCTTTTTTTTTGCATAGTTACCAGAGGTTGTAACAAGTACTCATTGGCACGCAGTAGAGAAGGTGAGGAAAGACAAGGCTGTAGTAAAATTTTTTTTAGAATATATTTTGAAAGAATCTCATCTTTCAGAATGCAAAACTTGCACATGACAGGTTACTAACAACACTATTGATATGTTCTTTGAAAGTGATTATAATAAACATGACCAATTCCTTCTGTTTTGAGTTGACAGCATTTGGTGATGTGATTTGTGTCGTTAGTGAACTACCGATACTGGCATACTCGGGACCACGGTCTTCTTTCTTAATTTACAAAAATATTCTTCGTCACTAATTTCTATTATGTTGAACACCAACTCTCTTCCACTGACATAACCTATTTTAACAAAAATTAGACATTTTTTTAAATTAAAAAAGGGTTATATACTTATATGTTTAAATTTCTTTTTTTTATTTTTTGCTGGTTCTTTATTAAATTTTCTGAATATTTCACCTTATAAAATTCTCTTTTTAGCCAGTCTATAGTTATAGTAATCAATGAGGTTTATGCATTCCATAACTCTTTTGATTCTCTAAGTTGTACACTTGTCAATTTGAAATTCTCGTCTAGTTTGGCAATTTACAAATTCTCCAACAAATTCTTTGCTTACACTTTTCTTTTTTTTTTTTTTGTTTTCAAATCTTTTCCATTTAGTTCTTGACATGATTTTTCCTTTTCCTGTCCAGCTATGATGTCATCAAGTTTCTTCAAAGGAGAACAAATTAAATTAACATCTAAAGGAACAGTTTTGTTATTACAAAGACTACAAGAAAATTTAGGATCAGACGAAGCATCAAAAGAGAGAGAGAGTTGATGTGTTGACAAAATATGAAGTTTCTCTCTTCAACATAATCTTTACATAAGGAATGCAAACTGTTAACAAATTCGGCCATTAGTTTGATTTTATTAGAACATAGATACAAGACGCAATTAATACAAATAGTTTTATCTGAAACTTCTACATACACTTTAAAAAGTTGCTCGAGAATATAAGGCAAAGCTTTCAACAGAATTTGCATTTTTAATACTTAAAATTTTTTCTTCGTCATAACCAAGCCATTCCATAAATTGGTCTAACCTTTGAGACACCTCCTCATCATATTCTAAAACAAATTCCCTCGAAAAACTTTTCATTAAAAATTACATTATTTTTCCACTTCTTCAATTTTATTATTCTGTGTAAAGAAACCATTTGAATATATCATTTAGAAAAGGAATAGAAGTATTAAATACCCTAAGCCAATGAACAATAGATGAAACTTGAAATACTTCAGGTAAAATTTCTGCCTTCATGTCCATCACTTCATTAGAACTGACGCAGACCCAGTTAACAAACTCGTCAGCCAAATCAAGGTTTTCCCTTTCCATTACAACATGAAATATACTTACAGCAAGACTTGATTTAAAAGTCTTCAGAGTCTCCCCATTCAAAGTCAGACATTCCAAAACCATGTCAGCCAATCTAAAATCACCAAATGAAATTAATTCGAAGCAAGTGTCTTTTGCCTGTAAGTGTAAAATGTCATTTTTGTCATGAAGAGTTGCTTCCTCTAAAATCAATCTCAGGTTCAATTCATCATCATTGGTGAAGGTGTTGAGGAAAATTAGTTTTTGTATCAAAAAAATTGACCTTAGTTTATATTTAGAGGTGAAAAGAGGCTTAACAGCATCAGATGATCTAAAATATCTTGACTCTTCATCTTTAGTAGGATTACAAAGAATAGACGCTATATCTATTTCATGAAGGTTGGGTGGACTTCTAGTAAGAGTCTTAACATAATCAGGTAATCTAAAACATCTAGACTCTTTATCTATGGCATGAACACGAAGGTGGCGTGGACTTTTAGCCCAAAACTCTTTTAATAGTGATCGATAATCCCAAGTTTGACCTAAAGTTGGGTCTTCAATTAGATCTACAATGCTGTGCAATAAACCATAAAAATCATCTCCACTTAGGTTCTTAAAAAACACTTCGGCTGTCTCCATAAACAAATACTGATAAGGCCAAAGTAAAAAACATTTTAGCATAATAAAATATGCTTCATAAGGAAGAATAAAAACATTCATTTCCTCTTCACTCATCTGGAGAGCAAAAACCTCTAAAATTTTACCATATTCTTGAAGATTTCTAGATAATAAGTGTCTATAAGTAGGAAAAATAATTGCGTCATTGTACTTGGAAAGCAAATTTCCATCAGAAAAACTTATATAAGCCTTTCCTTCACTTCGAATCACAGTCTTATCTTTGTGAATAAAAATTTTCTTTGACAAACTCATACTTTTCCAACAATATTTAATAGCTTCAACATTTTCATTTTCAATTCCATAGAGAAAAGCTGTCACTAAAAAACGATCTGTCACTAATTTTAATTTTGATGCAGACGAAACTGACAGTGCTTCTTTTTTTTCAAGATATTCTGTCCATATAATAACTGCTCTGTCAGGAAAGAGATTCCGAAGTGTCTCTTTAAAGTTTACTTCATGATGCAAATGTGTCCACAGAATTCGAAGGTCCTCTGACAAAAAATAATAACAAGCCAATTTGTATCGAAGAAAAAGACTTAAATTTGTGGCTTTGACCAAGTCTCTCGCTACCTTTGCCTCATCTATGGTTCCTCTTGGAGTAAAAAATGAACTTTGAATAAACTCACAACAAAATTTCTTTGTCAAACCAAAATGAGACTCAAGAAATTGTTCCCATTTCAACATACCAAGACCAATTAAAGGTACTAAATAAAATGGAATGATGCCCACAAAACGTTGTGGATAATCCTTCAATCCTTTGGTAACTGATCTTAATAAAGCAGACCGCCATCTTGAATATTTGGAAAAGGATTTCTGTGGGAATTTCCATGAAAAAAAGATTTGATTTTTAACATCTGAATTATTGGAAATTACTATTGCAATTTTCACTCCGCAAAGCTTTTGCAGTGATGGCACCATTTCCAATTCAATATCAATCAGTTAACTGAAAAAAAATTATATATATATATATATATATATATATATATATATATATATATATATATATATATATATATATATATATATATATATATATATATATATATATATATATATATATATATATATATATATATATATATATATATATATAGTTCCTAGGGAATCTTAATTTAATAATAAACAATGTAGGAAAAGACATCATATTATTAGACTTTAATGATACATGCTTACGGCAATAATAATAATAAATATATATCTTATTTATTAGGATAGACGTTTCGGGCTTAGCTTAGCTCATTTTCAATATCATCTGTGGATGAGAAAAATAACAATCGGTGTTAATATATTAAATATAAAAGAAATATAATCACAAATTATGAAATCAATATCACTGAGAATATTATTGTGAAGATTAAAATCTATCACAAATCAAGTACACTAAACTATTGTAAATATGGTAAAGATACAAATTAAGAAATGAGCAAACTAGGACTTTTTCATATAGGTTGCAGTCGTTAGAGACTTGGTTGGTGAATTTTATACATACAAAAATAATACAGTTGAAATAAATAAGTATGATAGGAATGTAAAATAGGGTTATTTATTTGTAAAGGGTTATAGATGGATAAGTTAAAGTTAGACTATTAGGAGAGGGGTGGAAGAGGTTGATAAATTGTGTTGGTTGGAGTTGTCCAATATGTAATGATTCCAAGATTTTGTGGTCTAAGGTGTTTGAAGAGGATGTCAAAATACTAAAATCTAAAAATTGTAAAGGGTGGTTTTGGGAATATGAATGGTCGCGAATGGAGAAGTTTTCAAGGGAGAGGAGAGATAGATTGGTACGAAAAGAGGTGCCGAGATGCTTATGAATTCTGAGTTTGAGTTGAAGGCCTGTTTGGTCAACGTAACGAGCGTTACAGCTCTTACAAGAGAAGAAATAAACCAAACTTCTATTCCAACAACTTTTATCACCTGCTGTAAACGATATCATTTTCACTTTTGAAGGTAACTTCTACAAACAAATGGACGGTACGCCCATAGGGTCACCTCTTGATCCCACATTTGCTAATATCTTCCTCTCCCATTATGAAACCATCTTGTTGAACCAATGCCTTTCCGACTTCAAAACCTATTATATACAAGCGTTATATAGATGACCGTTTCCTCATATTCAAACAAATCCAATTCCGACCTCTTTTTCCAATACATTAATAAACATTCAATTCACACACGAATATAAAACCAATAACTTACTCCCTTTTCTTGACATACTTATATCACATAAGCCCCAAGGTTTTACTACCTCAGAATATCGTAAGCCAACAAGTTACACATCCTACTCCTTTAAGCCTAATACCATCTCCAGATATCTACATAGGGGATACTCAATCTGCACCGTTCCGTTCCTAAGCATCAACTCTACAATAAAACTCCATATTTAGGAACTTTTACTCCCTCCTTTAATAAAGAACTTAACTATCTTTTTCAATCATTCTTCCCTCATATCAAAACATACTTAATAAATAGGAATTAAAGCTTTCTCAATAAACTCTTTCTTCAAATATAAAACAAAACTGCCAAGTCTGTCTGTACGTTCTGTAGTTTAATTTTTCTCTAGTAAGAGCTGAAACTTTCGTTACGTTGGCCAAACAGGCCTTCAACTCAAACTCAAAATTCACAAACATCTCGGCACAACTTTCCGCACCAATCTACCTCTCCTCTACTTTGAAAACTCCCCCCATTCGCGACCATTCATACTCCCAAAACCACCCCTTACAATTTTCAGGTTTAGTATTTTGATATCCTCTTCAAACACCTTAGACCACAAAATCCTAGAATAATTACATATTAGACAATTCCAACCAATACTGAATTTATAAACCTCTTCTACCCCTCTCCTAATAGTCTAACCATAACTTACCCATCTATAACCCTTTACAATAAATAACCCTATTTTACATTCCAATTTCAACTGTATGTATTTTTGTATGTATAAAATTCACCAACCAAGCATCTAGCGACTACAACCTATATGAAAAAATCTTAGTTTGCTCATTTCTTAATTTGTATCTTTACCATCTTTACAATAGACTTCTTAATGATAAGATTTTAATCTTATCAATAATATTCTCAAAGTAATATTCACTTGCTAATTTGTGATTATATATATATATATATATATATATATATATATATATATATATATATATATATATATATATATATATATATATATATATATATATATATATATATATATATATATATATATATATATATATATTATTAATTCTTAAAATTAAATTTCGATATTTTTGAAATTTCAATTTTAATTGATATTTTTAAAATTTCGATAGTTTTTGTAATAATTTCCCTTGTATAGTGATACGTTATACTGTTTTGTTTTAAGATGAATGTTTAAAAATATAAGTAATTTGTTCTACAGATTGGTATATATATATATATATATATATATATATATATATATATATATATATATATATATATATATATATATATATATATATATATATATATATATATATATATATATATATATATATATATATGGTGTAATGCGGCAGTAGGCCTGTATCACACGGCAAACATCGGTCGTTCGGGTTATGATAAGTCGAACTAAGGACGCTAGAGAACTAAATAATAATAATAATAATAATAATAATAATAATAATAATAATAATAATAATAATAGTAATAATAATATTAAGAAGCATAAATGAAAGCAAAATAAATAATAATAGAAATGTCAAAAAATTTGCACTCATATATCGATGTTTCCATATATAGAAGGTCAGACAACTTCTTAACCTTTACCATATATATATATATATATATATATATATATATATATATATATATATATATATATATATATATATATATATATATATATATATATATATATATATATATATATCAGGGTTGGCATTGATTAAATCAAATTGATTTAATCAGTTGATTAAATCAATTGATTTTTTTATGAAAAAATCATGATTTTTTTGATTTTTTTGATTTTATTGATTTTTTTGATTTTTTAAAAAAATAATAAAACTTTTTTTTTTTTTTATTTGTTTTATTTTGTCATATTTTTTGATACAAAATGATATAACAGATATATTAGTTCCTTCTTACAGTGTTAAAAAACTTTAAAGTAGTTTATATATTAGAAATATAACTTCCTTAATATTTGGTTCAAGATTTCATATAGGGTAATACAAGAATCTGATCTTCATTAATTTAATTTATCCAATATAGAACTGTTAGAGTTTAGAATTCGTAATATATATTCAATCAAATCTTCAACAAAATTTTATTGAGTTTTAATCTAATGCAATTTGAGGTTATAGACAAAAGAGAAAACAGACAGGACAATTCCTATTAATTTTCAACCATTTAAATTTTTATACAACATTATAAGAAAACAATATTCCTCTATATAAATTATAAAAGAAAGAAAATTTAAGCACTTTTGAAGCATAATCATTAATCCATAAATTAAATACATAACTTGCAATATATATATATATATATATATATATATATATATATATATATATATATATATATATATATATATATATATATATATATATATATATATATATATATATATATATATATATATATATATATATATATATGCAAGTTATGTATTTAATTTATGGATTAATGATTATGCATCAAAAGTGCTTAAATTTTCTTTCTTTTATAATTTATATAGAGGAATATTGTTTCCTTATAATGTATAAAAATTTAAATGGTTGAAAATTAAAAGGAATTGTCTTTTCTGTTTTCTCTTTTGTCTATAACCTCAAATTGCATTAGAATTAAAGCTCAATAAAATTTTGTTGAAGATTTGATTGAATATATATTAGGAATTCTAAACTCTAACAGTTCTATATTGGATAAATTATATTAATGAAGATCAGATTCTTGTATTACCCTATATGAAATCTTGAACCAAATATTAAGGAAGTTATATTTCTAATATATAAACTACTTTAAAGTTTTTTAACACAGTAAGAAGGAACTAATATATCTGTTGTATCATTGTATCAAAAAATATGACAAAATAAAAAAAAAAAAAAAAAAAAAATTTATTATTTTTTAAAAAAATCAAAAAAATCAAAAAAATCAAAAAAATCAAAATCAAAAAAATCATTGATTTTTTGATTTTTTTTGATTTTTTTTAAAAAAAATCAAAAAATCACCAACCCTGATATATATATATATATATATTATATATAATATATATATATATATATATATATATATATATATATATATATATATATATATATATATATATATATATATATATATATAAAAAAACCTATCTTTTATTTTATCTACCTCCGTGGGTTCTGTACCAACGTAATGGAAGAAGAAGTGGGAGGGAATTTTGCATTTTAATGTTAAAAATAGTATTAAGTCTGTGCAAAGGTCAGAGTACGAGGTTCATTCAAAGGTTAGAGTACGAGGTTCATTCAGAGGTCAGAGTACGAGGTTTATTCAGTGATCAGAGTACGAGGTTCATTCAGAGGTCCGAGGTTTATTCAGTGATCAGAGTACGAGGTTCATTCAGAGGTCAGAGTACGAGGTTCATTCAGAGGTCAGAGTACGAGGTTCATTCAGAGGCTGATTCTTTTATGGATAGACATCTTTATTTCTAACAGATGACTTAGAATTAGGGCAAATATTGTATACTGTAACCCAGTCATGCATACTGAGGTAACAAAGATGCATGCCGGTCCCAAGCCCGCATAAATGGGGAAGGGTGTGCAATGGGCTAACTACCCACGCACATAATGGGTTACAGAAACCACCAAAAATACGGCACAAATGTAAACTTCACAGGAATAAAGTAAGTATTGTATACTGCTGCTGATCATAGTTAAGAATTGAACACAGTAATGGCAAATGAGATTTAAGTAAAAAAGACATGGTTATAATATAGAAGTAATTTTACTTCATAAAACTCACTGCAATATTTTATATGGAGATTGAACGACAAGACAATAAATAATCTGATCAATGTTTATTTGATAATTTTTTAATCCACGACCTTTATTGATTTACTACCAATTATATTGAAACTTTGGTAAGACAACTTTGGATAAAAAAAGGTGAACTGTGGCAAAAATACAACATTTGTGCTTTAATTTAAATGTAGAATATTAACCAGTTAACTGAAAAATGAACTGCGGCTATAATACAATGAGGATAATAGAAATGAAAACATAGGAACCACTTAACTAAAAATAAGGTTCACATATTCCATTTGATAAATTGAAGGTTATGACAAATTTGGGAAATAAATTCAAAACATTGCAATAAAATATTTAAAAAATCGGTCACAGTCTTCCAGAATAAAAAAAATTTACGAAACAAGTATATATAAAAAAAAAAGAGAGAAAAGAGAGAGAGAGAGAGAGAGAGAGAGAGAGAGAGAGAGAGAGAGAGAGAGAGAGAGAGAGAGAGAGAGAGAGAGAAGAGAGAGAGAGAGAGAGAGAGAGAGAGAGAGAGAGAGAGAGAAAGAGAGAGAGAGAGAGAGAGAGAGAGAGAGAGAGAGAGAGAGAGAGAGAGAGAGAGAGAGAGAGAGAGAGAGAGAGAGAGAGAGAGAGAGAGAGAGAGAGAGAGAGAGAGAGAGAGAGAGAGAGAGAGAGAGAGAGAGAGAGAGAGAGAGAGAGAGAGAGAGAGAGAGAGAGAGAGAGAGAGAGAGAGAGAGAGAGAGAGAGAGAGAGAGAGAGAGAGAGAGAGAGAGAGAGAGAGAGAGAGAGAGAGAGAGAGAGAGAGAGAGAGAGAGAGAGAGAGAGAGAGAGAGAGAGAGAGAGAGAGAGAGAGAGAGAGAGAGAGAGAGAGAGAGAGAGAGAGAGAGAGAGAGAGAGAGAGAGAGAGAGAGAGAGAGAGAGAGAGAGAGAGAGAGAGAGAGAGAGAGAGAGACCTAAGAAAATATTCAGTAATATGCCCAAAGTAAAAATTTATCAACCAAATCTTTATTGGGGCATCTAAAATCAAAACACAAAGATGAACATTCACTAGCAGAAAAGGAGCGGTCAAAAGAAACAGGAAAAAAGGAAAATATTGAAAAAACAAAAAGAAAAATCTTAATTTTCTTATATTTTGTTTGGTTTAATCCACCATTAAAAAAATATAATTTGCAATTTTAACCCCAGCAAGTAAACCCCAGGTTTCTCTGATTATTAGCCAGGGCCAGGGCCAGGGCCCAGGTCAGTCCATAGCTCCAACTCTAGTAACATCAAAATATAGAAATAAATTAACATAAAGTAGTAAACTGGATCTGTTAGGGATTAAAGTTTATTAGAGGTTACCTATAATAGATAAGTAAACTGCACACTACAAAAGATCCCCTATAGCAAAATTTAAACTTTAATTTTATATATATATATATATATATATATATATATATATATATATATATATATATATATATATATATATATATATATATATATATATATATATATATATATATATATATATATATTATATATACAACCATTTTGTTGCTATGCATGGGAAAAATTTAAAATTATTGGTTTTTCCTATGCACAACAGCAAAATGGTTGAGTATACAAAAAATCTTTCTAAATAAAAAATATGTATCCCACCCAGCTTTACAGGCTCTGGAAGAAATTTTTTGAACCGAATCATTTTGAAAATTTTTCCATGTACAGCAATAAAATAGTAGAGCATAAAAAAATCCTGTTATAAAATGATATAATTAGGCTGACTACACTGAACGAACCCACGCCTTATAGTGATATATGCAGAGAACATCACAAAAACTATCAATATTAACATATTAATATTTAATGACATTTTTGCTAGATATTTGAAACACTTAAAAAGTACCTTAAGACAGGGGGAAATTAACCAATTTTTCAAAAATTTCAACTTTCGGGAATTGTGAAAAATCAGGATTACATGATATAACTGTATTTATATTTTTTTGAGAAATATGAACCTTTCTGAATATTTTTATATAAAAAGTTTTTGGAAATATGCAAATTACTATTTTTTTTAAATTTTTTAAAAATTGAAAGTGACAAAAAAATGAAAGGGGGGAAAACTAATCACTGCACAATATTTAAAAATGGTTATTCAGTAGTGCTTTTTATTAATATAAATGGATAAAACTAGTATTATAGATTATCTAGAACAAAAGCAAAGTATTATAGATTATCTAGAACAGGAGCAAAATTTTTGCAAATTTTACAGCATATTCCCTGTCAAAATGACCTGCAGATAGTTAAATCATCGATATTCATTTTGTTATACTTGAAACTTTCATGTTAGCTGCCACAAAAGTTGAATTACAGCAAATATCCTATAATCATGAAACCAAATTTTTTTGGGGAAAAAATATTTTTGGGCATAACTTTTTTTCTACCCATAGTTTTCTCCCCACCCTATAGTACATTTTAGCACCTTTTTATTTCTTTATTTTGGTTAGGCCTATTTGCTGGCTGTTACAAGAACATTTACCCTTTAAATTAAGGTAAGTCAAACTAGTTTGTTAGATTTAACAATTTATATACCTGCATTAGTTTCAATATTTTTTTTTTTTATTATCTTCCTCCACCCAATTTCTTACTACATATTGTCAAAGTTGCAGATTAAAGCCAAACTTTATGATGTTCAAAATCTATTTTTACTACCTTAAGCTCATTTTAATTTACCAAATTTGATTTTTATATTTTGAATAACTAAATACTAGATAAGAGAAGAACCCTGCATATTTACCATAATTTTCTCAATTGATGTTAAATATTACCTAGAACAGCCATTTTCTTTTTAACAATTCTAAAAACTAGATGACAAGGTAAATGCTTCATTTCTAAGACTAGCTATGTTTGACTCTGGTTCAACATATGTTTGTCTAGGTTTCTTTTTCTTCCACCACAACTTTGCATAATGGGCCTATTTAGTAATATCCTTGGCCTGTATCATAGCTTAATGTCCATGGTCAAATCTATGGTAAAGTTGATAACTTAAAAATAAGGTTTGAATTAATAAATAATAACTAATGAAAATTGTAAATTATTTTTCTATATTGAAATGCCCTCGTGAACATTTAATCAGTTTTGCAAAATCATTGAACACTTCTTTAAGCTAAACTTAATATTAATTTGGTAATTCTTAGGTGGAACTGAACATTCTTTTTTTTAATAAATCAAAACTATCAAGATGAAATGATCTGAAGTATGGGAAAACAATTTTGTCAATTAAAAATACCCAAAAAACAAAATCTTTATAAATATTATTATAATAATAATAATAATAGTAAAAGACTTACAACTACAATATATTACATACTTCAATATATTTTTCGTGCACTGAACCAATGAGGGTAATGATACATTACTAATTTTCAATATTTTTTTTTTTTTTTTATGAGTTTTACATGTTCCTCACTGACTTGGATATTGGCATATGCCACCTAAATTAAATTGGTACAATACATTAACATATAAGAATAAGATTACCTATAAAAGATTCTAAATAAAATCACAAAGGTTAATATTTAAATAATAAAAAATGTAATATTCTTGAAATAACCAGGAGAGTAAGTTTTCCAAAGTGAAAGATAAAGAAAGCCCACCGCATATGCTTTTCACAAATAATCTTTGGGTATTCAACACAGGACAGTCAATAAATACTAGGGATGTACCGATACCAGTAAAGAGGCTGATCCCGATACCAATACTCTATTTTTTAGGTGCCGATACTGATGCTCTAATTATTATAAGAAATACACAGTAATAAGATAGAACATTTATGTATGCTACTGCTTGGCAACTTAGTCATGTATTTCCAATTTGGTTGTGCCCAAGTATATTTTATAAATTAAAATATTATCTTTTAGGAATAATAAATGTAAATATAATACTAATAACTTTTTTATGTATGTGTTTATTCAAAAAATATTCCATTTCCATTTTTCCAGTAAGTATTAACAAAGTTTAGCTACTCGCTTTTATGTTTTAACATGATTACAATTTACAAGAAGATTCTTTAACTAGCTACAATATAAAGAATAAAAATAATGAAAGAAGAGACCTCAATTAATCAGCAGAAAAGACAAAATATAAAAAACCTATTATTCAAACATGACATAACATACCCCTTTAAGGTAAAGACATCACTTGATAGTTGAATTCAAATACCCTCAAATTATGATGTAAAAATATTAAAGTTTCACTCATATCTGGAGAGAGCCTGTTCTTTTTTGGGAATATATATATATATATATATATATATATATATATATATATATATATATATATATATATATATATATATATATATATATATATATATATATATATATATATATATATACTAGGAAACGAATTATGGGCTAGCTTAAGGAATTCCTTATTAGAACTTTTATATATTGAAACTAGATTTATTTTTTAATCTTAAAGTTTCTCATAATTCTTCACCCAAAAAGTAAGGAGTATCGGCCAAGTATCAGCCATATTAACCAATACCGATACCAATACTATCGGTACATCCTTAATAAATACATGCTTAATAGTAAGTCTCATTTGACAATGTACACATATTTTACAAGTAGTATTTTTAAAAAAGTGGAATACAGTAAAAAGAGCACAACTAGCTGGTCTTACCAGGATGACTTGATTTATTCTTTTATAAGAACAGGACCAATTCTGTATAGGCGGTTTTATATTTGGTAAGTGGTCCTTATATCGAATCTACTCCCTCTGCCACAGGCAATCCCAAAATTCAAGTCTCTTTGGCTGCCTGTCTATGCTGGAGAGAGTACAACATCGAGCAACAAGGATGATTTCTGGCTTCGAAAATAAGAGCTATGAAGAGAGGTTGAAGGAGTTAGGAATGTTCTTGGTTGAAAGATTTCTCAGAGGAGACATGATACAAGTTTACAAAATATTTGCATCTGACAGTAATATAGAGATTGAAAAATACTTTATAGTGGACCGTGGAAGAGTAACTAGAGGACATGATAAGAAAATTAAAAAGAAGCTATGCCATCTCGATCTAAGAAAATACTCTTTCAGTAATAGAGTTGTTAATTTTTGGAATGACTTGCCACAAGAGATTGTTGACTGTGATTCTCTTGTCAAATTTAAAAGGGGGCTAGATAGATATATGGATAGTTTAGGTATTATATAACTTGATTAAGCCAAATTGGTGGGTATATATAAATTTTTAGATCAACAGATCAACTTATGACTAACCCTAATAGCAGTTTTTTTGTAGTGGGTGATGGTTCATTGAATATTGTATGTATAATTTGTCTTAAATTTTACTTTTATCTTTGCATAAATGAACTGATAACTAGGGATGGGATACACCTAGTCTTTCGTGCATGTATTAGTATTGTTATTATTATTACTTGTTTAGACTGGGACAGTTTCGATAGGCCCTTGTGGCTTCTAACTATCTCTATTTTCCTATGTTCCTATGTTCACCCTATCATGCATATCAATTATATTTTGCCTGCTTCGAGGATGTTCTGTTTTTTGAGAGCGACCTTTGATTTTCGTAGGACACTTCGCTATAGCAATTAACAGCTGATCTATATAAACAAACGAAAATAGATTTTAAAATCTAATTTAATTATTCATTTAATTAATTCAAGAAATCACTTAATTTAATATCATAAAGGGTATCAGCATACCGTGTTTTCAGTTTTCGTTAAAGATGCTAAAGTTTAACCGTGGTTGAAACAAGTTTTTTAAGTGCCTGAAAGTGGCAGCGTCGAAATGGCAACATGAACAAAGTTTGGTGGCAGTGTGTTAGTGTTGCCACATTTAAAAAAAAAATAAAAATAAAAACAATTTTACAAAAACCTTAATAGAATGTCTTCAATATAAATATTGTATATACAAAAGTATATACAATAGATAAATTAGTGCAAATATATAAATAGTTTGTATATTTGCTAAATTATTGAAACCTGCAACTGTTTTTCTTTTGAATTCTGGCTTTAGATATTTGCTGGAAAAGGCGAGTGAGTTATGCAAAATTTAATAATGTTAAAATTTCAATATAAATATAATTTTTTAAATTTAATTATTACTTATTTATTTGAAAGCTGTAAGAGTAAGACCGTGACGCAACAACCCTTATTAATAGCAAATTTCATTTAATTTTAAAAAACAGAAAAAATTTTAAAAAAACTTAATCAAAAAAGTCTATTCAAAGTAACTTTGGTCTATTGTAGTTAACTTCTATATAATTATAAAAAAAAAATAAAAATAAAAAAAGGAGAGAGAGAGAGAGAGAGAGAGAGAGAGAGAGAGAGAGAGAGAGAGAGAGAGAGAGAGAGAGAGAGAGAGAGAGAGAGAGAGAGAGAGAGAGAGAGAGAGAGAGAGAGAGAGAGAGAGAGAGAGAGAGAGAGAGAATAAAAAGCTTTAGGATTGAAATATGCCAGCATTCAGCAATCTAATACAAAATCCTCCCCCCCCTCCCCCCTAGCTGAATTTTTTTTTTTTTTTTAATAATTGATTTCATCGGACCAATTCACTTATATTTAATATTCTATTCACAACTCTGACTATCTCTTTTTACTTAATTTGTAATTATAGGAACTGTTTTATTTTTCTTCAGTGTTTAAGTGCTGAGAGTTCCAATGCTAAAAGTAAATATTTTAAGTGAGGTATAAAATTCTTATGAAGGTATCGAAGATCTGCTTTTGTAAGGGGCGGATGCAAAGATGTCAGCAGACACGAAGGAGCTTTTGTTAGTAACAGCTTGAAACGGTGAATGACCAAAATCATTGGGGATATTCTGAACTTGAAATTAAAGGACTCCCAGCCTCCTTGAAGCTGTCTTTTGCATCGAGATTTCCAAGACAATATTTATGTTGATGCCTAAAGTAGAACGAGATAGGAAAGTTGAGTGATGTATTTAAGAGATGCAAAACTTGAATTTTTAAAAAAGCTGAAGTTCATTAGGTTAAAGCTACTTCAACGGAAAATCCATTGAATTGATTAAAAAAGTTGCAAAGGAGAGGTGTCTCTGCATGCAAAAGAGAAAGCAAATTTGAAATGGGTGAAAGATTTATGAGCTCAATTGTCGGCATAAGAATGAAAAGAATTGGAAATGGAGGTGAGAAGTTCAACATTAAAATGTAGGAAAAGAGTAAGAAACAAAGCAAAACTTTGAGGAACACCACAATTGACAGAGTAGGGAAGAGTCACTCCTTAAACATTTGCAGATGTAGAGAGATTCAAGAGAAAACTAGATATGAGTGAGTTAAGTGAATAAAAGGAGCTTAAATGGAAGATTCCTTTGATATGTCATGCGCTATCAAACAGAACTTAATTTCTAAGAACAGAAGAAGAAAATTAGAAAAGAAATATTTCACCAGTTGATCTCAAACGTCGAAAGTCATCTGTTGGAGAGAAGGAAGTAAGACTAGATAGATAATTCATGAGATGGAAGTAGAGTGAAGATTCCATAATTTTTGAGATAACAAGAGTTTAAAAGAAAACAAAACTTAAGAATGATTGAAAGAGGGTTTGGAACTGGCTGGAAATTCATACACATCCAACACTAAGGAAAGGTGCTAGTGGTATAGAGTGTGTAGTTGTATGATCATACAACATTAAAACATTGAAAAATGTGGCTACATTCAACCTTGCTAAGTTTCGTAGATGTTAATATCTCATTCACCTGGCCATATGTAATCTCAAGCAAAGACATGGCATACTTGGGAGGAGGAATGGCAGAGTTGTCCAAAGTGGAATTAATATAAAAAGGAGGTCGAAGAATTAACCTTTTAGCAAGAGTATTACCTACAGATTCATCAATGTGATTAAGAGAAAAGTTTTATTTACAGATACTTTTGACAGTGGGCCAGAAAGTGTCAGTGGAAGACCCAGGGCAGTCTGCAATCTTCCATTTCGAGAAAACACTCGTAGCCCATCAAACATTATTCTTGAACGATTCCCGAGATAACTAATAAATTAACAAGTACGTATTCCGAGTTTTTTTTTTTTAAGTAAGATTTTTTCCCCAACCCTACAGCCATTGTCTCTTGCCTGAATGTCATGATAAGTATGATCGAACCTTGCATTTTGAGATTTTGTTGAGGAATTTTATGAACTTGCGCCACCCATCAGCGATAACAATCCCCGCATTGTAAGGCTGAAATTTCTTTAATGCCGAAGAAAAAGTCATTCCAAGGATGCCTATCGTAAAATTTATTCAAAGTCCTGACCTCCAACCTTCCTTTAGACCATTTATAGTGCGAGAAGACACTTCTAAGGCAGGATGGATCTGAAGGAGAAATATTTTTAATTAAAAGCTATAAGATTACCAATAGGAGGGGAAATCGTGTATTCATATCCTGAAGGACTAATAGCGAATCACAAGTTTGTTCAAGAATTAATCGTGACCTGTAATATGTAAAGTGCCTTAATACATTGTAGAGATCACCAATACTGAATGGTGTAGCATCCTTCTCTCACTTGGATCGATCTGCGAGCATTTCAATATAGTGTACATGAAAGTGAATTACATAAGGGATCTCGTCTTTCAAATGAAAGGATATTCAAAATGATATATTTGTTCCGTAGAAGTAGGATAAACTTCATTATTTGAGTGGTTTAGTAATCGATTCTTAAAATTATTTACACCGATAGCATCAATTTATATTAACTCCAATACTTTTGGAGCTCTTCTCATTACATTCATTTATAACTATCAAATAATTATATAACAAAATATATTTTTAAAAAGTTTTTATTTTGTCAGTTATTTATAAGTCATGTCTTCTCAAATTTTTTTTTTAAATATATTTTTGTCATCGAAATATTTTAGACTGTAAGACGAGGTCTCTTTACTCAAGGTTCTCTCTCCTCTCTTTCATTTCAAAGTCGATCTCCACTGGTGTATGAATGAAGATATCCACAAATTCAATTAATTAACCAACAACAGAGTTAAATGCTATGGAATGTTGGGAAGAAATGCAACAACAGAGTTAAATATTATATATATATATATATATATATATATATATATATATATATATATATATATATATATATATATATATATATATATATATATATATATATATATATATATATATATATATATATATATATATATATATATATATTAGGGATGGAGCGATACCAAAATTTTTACCGATACCGATACCTAAAAATTCCCCGAAACAGATACCCGATACCTAAAAATATGCCGATACTTGCCGATACCACTACCGATACCGATACTTTACTCCTATACAAATTTTTTACCGATACTACTTCACTCCATCCCTAAATTATATATATATATATATATATATATATATATATATATATATATATATATATATATATATATATATATATATATATATATATATATATATATATATATATATATATATATATATATATATATATATATATATATATATATATATATATATATATATATATATTCACAAAAAACAAGAAGTTTAAAAATATAAGTACAGTTGTTATAAAGAAGGGAAAGCTTTTTCCTCTCTGAACAAATATTTTCTGAGTTAGGAAATCTAAAACTTATTAAAAAAAAAATAAGTTGGCAACTATGAGCAAAACGGATTATAGTCATGAACATGAGTTATATTTTAAATAACTTATTAAATAATTAAGCCGTTTTCTTTGAGTCGAAATTTCCATTTATCTTAAAGTGCTTGTGTAAATATAGCCAAAAAACACCCTTTTTTTAAGGCAATTTCTCTGGTGCTAAAGTATTCACTATTTACAGATCCATTTTACATTTCCATTCCATTCACCAGTGGCTATTACAGATATCTTATCAGCTGATAATTTTCTCATACATGAAATATTTCTTGCATACCTTTAGTGGGAAAAGAGTTAGAATGATATGGATACCTGGACATGTTGGTATAGGACTGGATGATAAAGTGGATAAGGCTGCTACGGAAAGTACAATTTTTGGTATACCTGTAGGTCAGGTACTCACTAACAGAATTGAAAAGTGATATTAGGAGGCTTTGTGGTCAGATGTAGCAGACGAAGTGGAATAGATGTAGATGAGTGTTACCAGAATTAAACCTTTGATACAGGATTGAAGCCATACATATGGGGGTAATAGGAGAGAGTTAATGATACTTACTAGGTTAAGGTTAGGGGCAGCACTTTTTGAGGTTGTGCATTATATTAAAAATTCCCGTAGGAGAACTTGTTTAAACTACAATGTCAGACTAAATATGAATCATATATTTATGGTTTGTCCACTATTCTCTCAACAAAGGGCTATATTACAGCAGAAGTGTTTGGAATTGTCTTTGTCATTTGACATGGGTAATATCTTAAGTGCTTTTCCTGTAAAATTGGTGATACATTTCCTTAAAGTTATCATTTTTTCCTTGAAAAGGCCTCAGCCTGTGAGTGGTGGCGAACTGTAAAAAAAAAAAAAAAAAAAAAAAAAATTTTTTTTTTTTTTTTTTTTTTTATTATATATATATATATATATATATATATATATATATATATATATATATATATATATATATATATATAATATATATATATATATATATATATATATATATATATATATATATATATATATATATATATATATATATATATATATATATATATATATATATATATATATATATATATATATATATATATATATATATATATATATATATATATATATATATATATATATATATATATTATATTACTATTTATTTTCCAGAAATGGTTTCTCGTTTAGAAAACCTTTGCGGAATTCAAATGGCTATTGTGCTTGCAAACGAATTAGAGTTCAAAACGGAAATTTTAAGACTGCCAGACCTTGATTCCTATGATAGATTGTGGAATGATAAATATGGTTTGAAAATACGGAGAAGAAAGTATTAGATGCATTGGAGAAATTGTCTTTTGGATTGAGAGAAAAGATTCCAATACCTGTAGTTATTTTTTGTCTATCCCAATCTACGGAATGGGCAAAATTTCATAAGGAAGAATTTGATTTGCCCTACGAGTATAGTTGTTCCTTCCTCAGAAGTTCTTTTTATACCTCAAAAGGAATACTTAATAAAGAAAAGGCTGAAAGAGAGATTTTAAAGGACACTGAATTAAACCCTTCCCTTAAATTTTGTATAGCTTGTCATTACTGTTTGTCAGATGTTATTCCTGTGTTATGGGAGCAATTACCAGAAGAGAAGAGACCCAAAATTGAAAATAAGGTATTTGAAAATGGGTTTTCTATCGGTGGGCGCAAAGAGATGGCCGATATATGGTCTTACTCTTTGTTGGGAGAACTTCAAATTCTAATGGAAGAAGAGGATGACAGTTTTTCAATATACAAATTTAAGAAGACTTTCGACAATGTGTCATTTAGAAACTGCAGTGATGTGGCATTTAAAAAAGTGCTTTGAAGAACTGAATGAGGCAGAAAAAGAGGAAGCTGTGATTTTTACTAGTTATAAGTTGAGTTATTTCCTAAGTGATTTGGAGGATTTTGATAGATGTGAAAGTGATACTACTACTCATTTGTTTCCTCTTCAGTTATTTTTACCATTTCAGAAATATCTTGAAATGGCAATATTTTTGCTTCACCATTTAGATAAAATTCAGTTGAAGGTGTTCTTCGAGCCAGTTATGTTGCATTATGTTTTGTTTCATTCATTGAGTTGGCCTTATCAACACATGTTTATGGATGTAGTGAGTCAATTTTGGGAAGTGTTACCGAAACTTGGATTTTTTTTACTTCTCCATCAGATAGTTAGGTTAATAAAAAATAAATCGTCTTCTAAGTTATGTGATTATCATAAGATTTTGAGAGATTTTTGGATTCAAAGTTCTCCATCTTTAAAAAGGTTTTTCTTCGATTTGGAAGGATTAAATAAAAGAGATATGTTTCGTGTGTTAACTTACCAAGAGGGGGATGTTTATTTTTTATCTGACCTTCATTAAGATTTTGAAAAGATACATAACTTGCACGTAATATGTGAGCTTTTTGAATCTCCATTTACTATTGGAGATGAAAAAATTATAAGACTGATTTTTTCAAGTGCAACCTTGGAAGAGAAATCGGATATTGTAAGGTTACAAGGGAATAGTATAGGTAAAATATCCTTTAAGGCTTGTGATTTAAGGAGAATTGATTTGTTTATTGAATGTTGTGTGCCGAAAGAAAGAATTGAAAGTTTCAAAAAGGAACTATTTAATGAGGAAAATGTACAAGGAGTTTTATTTTCTTTAGTTCTTGACAATAAGGGGAAAGAGTTTCAAAATATTCTGAATTGGGCTTTTTCTGCAGAGGAGGATATGAAAAAATGGCTGAAAATTTTCTTATATATGAGAGAAGTATGGAATTATTGTTTGTACTCTTGTAAAAAAATAAAATGTTTTGATGAGAGTTTGGAATGGGCTCTGTTTTCAAATGAAATTCAAAATTTAAAAAAAAAGTTTAGCTTTAGATGTGAGAAGCATTGCATGGCATTTTAAATACTCGTTATCAAAAGGGAATTTTCAAGATATTGATTTCTTTTTGGAATGGATTTTTTCTTCAGAAATTGAAATGGTAAAGTTTAAAAAAGATTTTGCATTTGAAATGGTACGTCATATGGACGAGTCATTTCTTAGTAATGATTTAATTTCACTTAAAAAATTCATTGAATGAAGAGCTCTCTCTGAAGAAGAAGGTAAAGATTTCAAAAGACAGCTTGCATTTAGTGAGAAAGTGATTGAATACTACAGTAATCTTGTTGCAAAAAGACAATTATATGAAGTAGATACTTTCATTCGATGGCAGAACTGACTAAAATAGAATTGAATACTTTATAAATATTGAAAGTCCGACTGAAAAGGAAACTTGAATCTTGTCTTGAAAGTAATTCAAACGAAACTAAAAGAATTCAAAATTGTTAACATTATTTTTAAAATTCCATTCTTTTTTTTCTGAGTTGTGTTAAAAACTTACCTTTTGTTTTTGTTTTTTGCTTTTTGTTTTTTGTTTTTGAGAGTTCACCTCACTGACAATGGGATATACTGTCCTTCCAGGCAGACAAAATTCTGCCTTTCAGACCAGAACGAGTGAACCACGTCCATACTCAATGAGAGCTTGTGATACTCTCCTTATGTTAATTAATAGTGAATTTAAATTTATAATATATATAAATAGAATCAATAAATATTATGTTTATCTTCATATATACTTTTTTAAGACTTGGTCGTTTGTTTTCTCCCTTGAAACACATTGTTAGAACTTCTTCAACTTCAACTCGATTATTTCATATATATTCATTCATTTTTTTTTTCTTTCTTTCTTTTTACCATTTAAAGTATTTCTCATGATTAGATTCTTAAATGTTTGTTTTTTAACATAACATTTGAACATTTGAGAAATGGTGGAACCTATTTCAGTGTTCTTTAGCTTGCTCTTTCACATTAAATAAATATACGAAAAGGCATTTTTGGTGTGCAATTAGAATGATTTTGATGTTTATAACCTAATTCAGAAGCAGATAAATATTCTGTAGACTATTGCATAGTTTTCTTTCTTTTAGTCAAATTTTTTTTAAAAAAAAATTATATATGAATCAAATTAAAAAATCCTGATTTTTTTAATTTTTTTTAAAAATTTTGTATTTACAAGATTTTTTTATTAAGTAATAATTAATAGGTAGTACATTTAATTAGTTAATTAGCTTAATTAATAAAGTTATTTAAATAATATTTTTTAAAAGTACATTGAAGCTATTTTAAATTTTGATATGAAAATTTTCGAAAATGCGATTGATATAGAACCAATTCACTGTATTTAATTAAATCTTAAAGAAAGAAAGCAAGTAAACATTATATTATTTTTTTTAAGAATATTTTATTAAATTTTCTTATTTTGTTATTAAGATAAATAATAAAATAAATAAAATGTAATTGCAACACTAATTTCGTCCCTTCTCTTTCAGGTCAAGGTTTTTAAATAAAAACAGCAAAATTTAGCTCCACCAAAGTTTTTATAGAAAACTAAAACTTTTCAAAAAAAAGAAGTTGGCAACTACGAACAAAACGGATCATAGTCAATTTATATACCAGATGGATAGAGAGTCTGAGCGCTTACTAATTTTATTTATTTTTTTTTTCAAATATGGTTACTTCTATTATTTAAATGAGACATCTAATAATTGAGCAGTAAATTTATTAAAATATGTGCATTTTGATTAAAGATGAATTTCTTTATTCAAGATTAAACTGGAAGAAGATATGCCATGGTCAATATTCCGATGCTGCCTGACGAACAACCACTTGCAAGTAACGAGTAAGAGGGCACTAATATGGATTCCAGTTTGTCCTAAATTTATAACATTGATTTGAATTACTAAGTAATACTTTTACAATGGTATGAGTGTACATATACTTTATGGTTAAGTCACAGACTAAGTGGTTAAATTTAAATAACTTTTATTATATAATTCCAAAATTCTTGATCAAAATTCTTATTCAAAGTAAAAAATAAAAGTTTATTTGTCTCTTTACAAAATATTTATTAATTATTAACAAAGTTTTGAATATTATAAATAAATGAATTGTTAACTGAAAATCAGGATCATAGTCGGAATCACATTGATTTTAAAATCGAAGAGAACTTAAAAAAAAGAAAATAAAATAAATAAAAATCAATATTAGGTAATACTTTAGTGAAGGGGGCCAGAATTTTTTTTTTCTACTCAGCCTATGAAAAAGAAATGATCTGATTTTTTTTTTTTTTTTTTTTTTTTATGGTTAATCAACGAATGATAAATGATTTTGTAAGAAAAATTTTTTTTTAATTAAAATAAAATTTAAAACTAATGAAAATTATTTTTTTTTTCAATGTGATGTCAGAAGATCTTTCAATATGGCAGTAACGCGCACAATGACTTAGTCCTTTAAAGGTTGTCAGAGTTTTCATGTTAATGGGTTGCTATTATATATTTTTAACTTCCCCCTCAAATTTTTTTTTTCTTTTTGGCAATGTATTAAATGATATATATATATATATATATATATATATATATATATATATATATATATATATATATATATATATATATATATATATATATAGAGAGAGAGAGAGAGAGAGAGAGAGAGAGAGAGATATTTTATCACCACCACTCACAGGTTTGGAGGTATGGGGCAGAGCCCCCCTTAGGCAAATGATCATGTGCCATGCATTTACTATTTTATTGCTGTACTGCAATAATGCATATTATTATAACAAGTTGCAAATGCATGGCACACAAATATTTGTCTATGGCAGGTGGAGCCCCCTGTGCCCCCCAGCCCATGAGTGGTGGTGATAAAATTTTCACTCTCTATTTCTATTTTTAGTTTCAAGATCTTTTAAAATCTAGTCAAAATAGTCAAAGGACAGTTTCTCTTATAATATCACTTTGAATATTTTCGGAAGATGATTTTTACACTATATTGAAAAAAAATTTATTTATTTTTAGTTTTAAATTTTATTTCTTACAAAATCATTTGTCATTCATTGATTAACCACAAAAAAAAAAAAAAAAAAAGTCAAATCATTTCGTTTTCGTAGTTAGGCGGCTGAGTATGAAAAAAAATTTGGGCCCATTTTTCTAAAGAATTACCATTTTTTTTATTTAGTAACTACTTTTACAAATAAATAATTAAAATATTGAAATGCTACATTTGGAGGAGTAACATTTTACTAACTTTTTATTCTTTATATATATATATATATATATATATATATATATATATATATATATATATATATATATATATATATATATATATATATATATATATATATATATATATATATATATATATCAAAGCAATGCATTCATATTTTTTTTTTTAATGTAGATATTGAGAGAATCAGTGTTCACCAGATTAGACCTATTTTCTAGCCATTTGCATAGATTTACCCTTCAGGTCCAGGTAGGGTTAAGCTGAACTAGTTTACTAGATTTAATAACTTTTGAGATCTTTTTATTATAGGCATTGAGAGAATCAGTATTTGCCAGGTTAGGCCTATTTAATATCCATTAGCATAGGTTTAACCTTCAAGTCCAAGTTAGGTTCAAACAAACTAGTTTATTAAACTCTTTAGATCTAGTGAACTAGTTTGATAACCTAACCTGGACTTGAAGGGTAAACCTACATTAATATACAGCAATTAGGTCTAACCTTACAAATGATTATTATCTTGGCTCCTTAAAGGAAAAAAAATCTGATAAAAGCTTAAGAGGTGAATGTATTGCTTTAATATATATATATATATATATATATATATATATATATATATATATATATATATATATATATATATATATATATATATATAGGTAAAGGTGGAGATTGTTTCTGAGTTTCGATTGTTAAAAAATATCGAAAATCGAAAATATCGGAGAAGCCTATCGTAAACAAAGAGTTGTCAGAGGTACGAGGTACTATTACTAGACATAGACACAATTATTATTACTTACTTTTTCTAGCAGAACCTAATTCGACTTATCATAACCTGAACTACCGAAATTGCCGTAAAAAGAGGCCTAACCTACACAAGAATTTGCCGTAAAAGAGACCTAACGTACACAAGAACGTTTGCACGACATAGTAGCCTAAGGCTAAGTATAGGTATGAAAATATCGATTAATCAGAAATATTGACATAAAAAAATATCGATATAAAAAATATCGAAACTCAGAAACAATCTCCACCTAAGCCATATATATATATATATATTAAAATTTTTAATACGGATACTTTATACCAAACCTTATTAATCACAAATTTTGTTGAATTAAAAAAATAAAAAATAAATATACGCTATGTAGTTAGGGACTGACTGGGGCTGGAATTTTGCCTTGGCCTGTGTTCCGGCCGGGGTTGCCTAAAATTTGTAAAGAAGTCAAAAGCACTGAAATTTTAGGTTAAGAAAATTAAATATAAATTTAATTGAGGTTTATTTAATTGTAAGGAATAGTCAACAGTCACTTAAATTAATGATTATATGCATATTTTCCAAAAAATTTCATAAAATTACAGATTTTGTATAAGTTTAAAAAAATTTTAAAATTTTTTTTTCTGATTCATAATAGTGATTCAGTATTTTTACATAGGGGTCATTCCAAGTCACTTCAACCGACAAAAAACCCTGACCCCTTTCGATTTGTATAAAAAGTGGCACACTAACAAATCTTGTTGAGAAAATATGAATGGCGTTTATATATATATATATATATATATATATATATATATATAATATATATATATATATATATATATATATATATATATATATATATATATATATATATTGATCTTACACTTACAATATTCACATAAAATTATCTATAGTTCACAGTACACAGGATAGCCTCTTTATATACACAAAATAAAGAGAAAAAAAGAGTAATGGTTTAAAACAACCAAAGATTTGAAAGTGGAAAAATGTTTTACTGTGAAATTTATCACACTACTGACATATTTTCTTTTCCCAAAGTGAATATTAAATATTAAAATTTTATAAAAAAAAAAAAAATAGATGATAATCTCAAAAACCATTAAGGTCTCTTATCTATATTTTCTACCTGATAGGTATAGAGATTATAACTCCAGATTAGCACTAGGCAATAAGGCCCTAGACCGGCACCTGTGAGAATTATAAATAATTACCCCAGTGCCTCACCTCAGTTTAAATGATCTAAAATATATATAATGAATTAATAATAATAATAAAAACACAAAGAATATAACCTACTCTTGAAAGGGTAATATGCCTTCTTGAGAATAACAACCTGTTTGAATAAGAATAACCTGTTTTTAATTATTGCCCGAAATGGGAACAATAGCTCATAAGACTTTTCATTAGCACAAGTGCACTCAATAAATAATAATATTAAAAATAAATTTAACGTAGAAGAATAACATTAACGTATCTAAACAAATAAACATGTTAACATCAATCTCCCTTCACGCTCTCCAGTCTAGGACATGGCACATGCACATTAATATTGTGGATCCCAAGCACAGTCAAAATCAAACAGCATAACAGCAAAGCAACAAGCAGGTAAGACTATATTCCTCAGAGAATACAAGAAAAATATACTCGGCAGCAGCCGAAAGGGTATATATATATATATATATATATATATATATATATATATATATATATATATATATATATATATATATATATATATATATATATGATAGAGAGAAAGAGAAATGGAAATGGAAATTTGGAACTATACATTGAAAGAGATAAAAATCGCAAAAAAGTGAAAAATGTGATATTTGTACTTATTAAATTGCTTATATTTTCTAAACCAAGCCAAAACCAAAAATAATTCATTAAAAAAATTAAAATATACATATATAACAATAATTCAGCAAAGTTTGAAAAAAATCGAAGATGAGGTTTTTTTTCAAGGTCAAGGTCAAGGTCACCAATAGGTCAAATTTTTTATTTGACCTCCGAGGTCAAAATCATCTAAATAAATGTTGTACCACTATTCAAGATCTTTTAAATGGTCTTTACACGATGCTTCTAAGTGCCATAGAAGCCGAGATATTGTATTTTGACCTCGGACTACTCTCTGAAAATTGACATTTTTAACCAAAGTTTCAAAGGTCATATCTTCTGAACCGCATGAGCTAGAGACCTGCAATAAACGCCATTCATATTTTCTCAACAAGATCTGTAAGTGTGCCATTTTTCATAAAAATCGAAAGGGGTCACAGAAAAAAATTGCCAAATTTTGGTTGAAGTGACTTGGAATGACCCATAGGTAAGACCGGGAGGCCCTAAGGTAAAGTTTGAAAAAATGTAAGATAAAATTATCAATACAACCTGTATGAATACATATTATTGTTATTTTATTACTATGTTTCAAACTTGTATCATTTAGCTACATTATTTCAAAATTATTATTTTGTTTATATTTTCAGTCAATATGGCTAAAAAAACAGCTTCAGCAGTATGGAAGTACTTTACAATGTTTAAGGATAGGCTCGAAATAGCTAAATGTAACATCTGCAGTCAGAAAATTAGAAGAGGATCTCCGGGTGCCCCAAGGAAAAATTTTTCATCCAAATCTTTATCGCGTATCTAAAATCAAAACACAAAGATGAACATTCACTAGCAGAAAAAGGAGACGTCAAAAGAAACAAAAGACAGAAAATATTGAAAAAAAAAAACAAGAAAAAAATCTTATCTTTCTTATTTTTTGTTTTATTTTTTGACTGATTGAGCAGAAATTTTCAGGGTATGCATTTTTTCCTGAAGTTCTGAGTTGTTTCTAGCATTTTTTTGAGTCTATTGTGGTTTGAAAGTTATTTAGACCCAAAGTTGAAAAAAGTGAATATCTGGGTCAAACCACTGGTCCACAGAGCTGAAAATTTAACTGAATAATCTTAGCCCCAATTTCTTGCATTAGTGGGAACAGATTTTTGATATCACGTCTAGAAAAAAAGTTATAAGCACTTAAAAAAAAATTGCAAAAATCATACCCTTCTGGTGAAAAAAATTATTTAAAAAAAAAAAAAACGTTGCATACTAATTTTTTTTATTTGTGAATATTGTTTAGAGGAGGGACAGGGCAACAACTTTTATTTAGTGCATTATTAAATGCTATTTGTTTGAGGCAAGATATAGCCTCTCAAACTTTGGGAGTTTTTGAAATTTGTTCAAAAATGGACCTTTTTGAAGGCTATCTCGAAACCAACGAATCGCATCGAATAAAGTATAGAGATGAATTT
>SEYY01019769.1:0-2500 GCA_009176605.1 Armadillidium nasatum
AAAAAAAAAAAAAATAAAAAAAAAAAAAAAAAAAAAAAAAAAAAAAAAAAAAAAAAAAAAAAAAAAAAAAAAAAATTCGCTTCAAAAAAAAATAAGATTCGGCTTCAAAAAAAAATAAGATTCGGCTTCAAAAAAAAATAAGATTCGGCTTCAAAAAAAAATAAAGATTCGGCTTCAAAAAAAAATAAGATTCGGCTTCAAAAAAAAAAGATTCGGCTTAAAAAAAAAATAAAATAAGATTCGGCTTCAAAAAAAAATAAGATTCGGCTTCAAAAAAAAATAAGATTCGGCTTCAAAAAAAAATAAGATTCGGCTTCAAAAAAAAATAAGATTCGGCTTCAAAAAAAAATAAGATTCGGCTTCAAAAAAAAATAAGATTCGGCTTCAAAAAAAAATAAGATTCGGCTTCAAAAAAAAATAAGATTCGGCTTCAAAAAAAAATAAGATTCGGCTTCAAAAAAAAATAAGATTCGGCTTCAAAAAAAAATAAGATTCGGCTTCAAAAAAAAATAAGATTCGGCTTCAAAAAAAAATAAGATTCGGCTTCAAAAAAAAAAAGATTCGGCTTCAAAAAAAATAAGATTCGGCTTCAAAAAAAAATAAGATTCGGCTTCAAAAAAAAATAAGATTCGGCTTCAAAAAAAAATAAGATTCGGCTTCAAAAAAAAATAAGATTCGGCTTCAAAAAAAAATAAGATTCGGCTTCAAAAAAAAATAAGATTCGGCTTCAAAAAAAATAAAGATTCGGCTTCAAAAAAAAAAAAGATTCGGCTTCAAAAAAAAATAAGATTCGGCTTCAAAAAAAAATAAGATTCGGCTTCAAAAAAAAATAAGATTCGGCTTCAAAAAAAAATAAGATTCGGCTTCAAAAAAAAATAAGATTCGGCTTCAAAAAAAAATAAGATTCGGCTTCAAAAAAAAATAAGATTCGGCTTCAAAAAAAAAATTCGGCTTCAAAAAAAATTCGGCTTCAAAAAAAAATAAGATTCGGCTTCAAAAAAAAATAAGATTCGGCTTCAAAAAAAAATAAGATTCGGCTTCAAAAAAAAATAAGATTCGGCTTCAAAAAAAAATAAGATTCGGCTTCAAAAAAAAATAAGATTCGGCTTCAAAAAAAATAAGATTCGGCTTCAAAAAAAAATAAGATTCGGCTTCAAAAAAAAAAATTCGGCTTCAAAAAAAAATTCGGCTTCAAAAAAAAAAAAAAAAAAAAAAAAAAAAAAAAAAAAAAAAAAAAAAAAAAAAAAAAAAATTTCGGCTTCAAAAAAAATAAGATTCGGCTTCAAAAAAATAAAAAAAAAAGATTCAAAAAAAAAATAAGATTCGGCTTCAAAAAAATAAGATTCGGCTTCAAAAAAATAAGATTCGGCTTCAAAAAAAAATAAGATTCGGCTTCAAAAAAAAATAAGATTCGGCTTCAAAAAAAAATAAGATTCGGCTTCAAAAAAAAATAAGATTCGGCTTCAAAAAAAAATAAGATTCGGCTTCAAAAAAAATAAGATTCAGCTTCAAAAAAATTAAGATTCGGCTTCAAAAAAAAATAAGATTCGGCTTCAAAAAAAAATAATTCGGCTTCAAAAAAAAATTCGGCTTCAAAAAAAAATAAGATTCGGCTTCAAAAAAAAATAAGATTCGGCTTCAAAAAAAAATAAGATTCGGCTTCAAAAAAAAATAAGATTCGGCTTCAAAAAAAAATAAGATTCGGCTTCACAAAAAAAAATCGAAAAAAAAAAATTCGGCTTCAAAAAAAAAAAGATTCGGCTTCAAAAAAAAATAAGATTCGGCTTCAAAAAAATAAGATTCGGCTTCAAAAAAAATAAGATTCGGCTTCAAAAAAATAAGATTCGGCTTCAAAAAAAAAAGATTCGGCTTCAAAAAAAAATAAGATTCGGCTTCAAAAAAAAATAAGATTCGGCTTCAAAAAAAAATAAGATTCGGCTTCAAAAAAAAATAAGATTCGGCTTCAAAAAAAAATAAGATTCGGCTTCACAAAAAAAAATAAGATTCGGCTTCAAAAAAAATAAGATTCGGCTTCAAAAAAAAATAAGATTCGGCTTCAAAAAAAAATAAGATTCGGCTTCAAAAAAAAATAAGATTCGGCTTCAAAAAAAAATAAGATTCGGCTTCAAAAAAAAATAAGATTCGGCTTCAAAAAAATAAAGATTCGGCTTCAAAAAAATAAAGATTCGGCTTCAAAAAAATAAGGATTCGGCTTCAAAAAAATAAAAATTCGGCTTCAAAAAAATTAAGATTCGGCTTCAAAAAAAAATAAGATTCGGCTTCAAAAAAAAATAAGATTCGGCTTCAAAAAAAAATAAGATTCGGCTTCAAAAAAAAATAAGATTCGGCTTCAAAAAAAAATAAGATTCGGCTTCAAAAAAAAATTAAGATTCGGCTTCAAAAAAAAATAAAAAAAAAAAAAAAAAAAAATAAGATTCGGCTTCAAAAAAAATAAGATTCGGCTTCAAAAAAAAATTCGGCTTCAAGATTCGGCTTCAAA
>SEYY01019769.1:12500-15000 GCA_009176605.1 Armadillidium nasatum
TTATTATTAGAGAAAATAGATTGACAATTTTATTTCATATTAATGCAATACCTCAATATTATTATTATTATTATTATTATTATTATTATTATTATTATTATTATTATTATTATTATTATTATTATTAATTTATTATTATGAATATTATTCTTATTTTTTTCCTTATTACTATCATAATTATTATTAATATTATTATTTTTATTATTATTATTTATTATTATTATTATTATTATTATTATTATTATTATTTCATTATTATTATTATTTCATTATTATTTTTCATTATTATTATTTTCATTATTATTATTTTCATTATTATTATTTTCATTATTATTATTTTATTATTATTATTATTATTAATTATTATTATTTTATTAATTTTCATTTTATTATTATTTTCACATTATTTTCATTATTTTCATTATTTTCATTATTTTCATTTTTATTTCATTTTATTATCATTATTTATCTTTATTATTATTATTATCATTATTATTATTTATTATTATTATTATTATTATTATTATTATTATTCATTATTATTATTATTATTCATTATTATTATTATTTTCATTATTATTATTATTTTCATTATTATTTTTTATTATTATTATTATCATTATATTCTATTATTATTCATTATTAATCATTATTTATTATTATTATTATTATTTTATATTATTATTATTATTCATATTCATTACTTATTATTTTTCATTAATTTCATATTTTCATTTTTCATTATTTTCATTATTCATTATTATCATTATTATTATTTATCATATTATTATTATTATTTTATTATTATTATCATTATTATTATTTTCATTATTATTATTATTATCTTCATTATTATTATTTTCATTATTATTATTATTATTTTCATTATTATTATTATTATTATTATTATTATTATTATTATTTATTATTATTATTTCATTATTTTCATTATTATTATTATTATTATTATTATTTTCATTATTATTTTCATTATTTTCATTATTTTCATTATTTTCATTATTTTCATTATTTTATTATTATTTTCATTTATTATTTCATTATTATTATTCATTATTATTATTATATTTTATTATTATTTTCATTATTATTATTATTATTATTATTATTATTATTATTATTATTATTATTATTTTATTATTATTATTATTATTATTATTATTATTATTATTATTATTATTTCATTATTATTATTATTATTATTATTTTTTTTTTTTTATTAATTATTATTATTATTATCATTATTATTTTTATTTTTATTGTCATAACTATTTCAATTATTTTTATTAATCTTTTGCTATTATTATTATTATTATTATTATTATTATTATTATTATTATTATTATTATTATTATTATCTTTATCATTGTAATAATTATTAGCTTACAATTATTTCAATATTATTATTGTTATGGTCATTTTTTTTTTTAAATTTTTATTCTTAATGAAAATGATAGTAATAATCTTTCCCAATCTTTTTTTTTTAATCTTTATTTATTTTTCAATTACAAATTCATACAAACAACCATAGTGAATTTTACATGTGTTGATACAAAACTGAAATGGGTTTCTGGGAGTGGGGGGGGGGAAGAACTCGTTCTTTGAGCTGAAGTCATTAAAATTATAAATCATATAACATTCATTATATAATTTTTAAATGAGAAACAAATTTTGAATGCTGTAAATATTGTAATTATAATTATAATTACATTACTGAAATAATTGTAAGCTAATAATTATTACAATGATAAAGATAATAATAATAATAATAATAAAAATAAAAAATAAATAAAAAAAAAAATAATAATAATAATAATAATAATAATAATAATAATAATAATAATAATAATAATAATAATAATAATAATAATAATAATAATAATAATAATAATAATAATAATAATAATAATAATAATTATGATAAAAATAATAAAAATAGTAATAAAAATAATAACACTAAAAATATTAACCATATTAATAATAATATTAATAATATATATCTTAACCTAATCTACTTTTTGAAAAAATAATATTAATATTATAAACTTTCATTTATCATATCTAGGTTACTATAAGATTATTATTTTAAAAATTATTATTATCAATTTCATTAATATTATAAACTTTCATGTATCTTATCGAGGTTATTATATGATTATTATTTTAAGTATTATTATTAACATTTTCATTAATATTATAAACTTCATATCGAGAGGGTATTAGAGCATGTAGAACCCTGTTTTAATGTAAAGAACAGTGAGTATTTACCTCATAAAATATTAAATGCTAGAAATATTTTGAAGTCCTTTTAGTTCTCTGCTAAAACTCGCAGTTTTCGGTTATTTTTAAAAAATAATATCATTTAAAATTAATATTTAAAAAATAATATCAGAGATTTATTTTCAATAGTAAATGGCTTTTCTTCTAAAGCACATAGAAGAAAATGTTTGTGAATATTCTTGAAGATTCTTAGATGATTCTT
>SEYY01019769.1:30000-32353 GCA_009176605.1 Armadillidium nasatum
GTTGCCTACCAACGACCGAATCCGTTGCCTAGCAACGACGGGGTCCGTTGCCTAGCAATGACCAAGTCCGTTACCATACCAACGACCGAGTCCGTTGCCTAGCAACGAACAAGTCAGTTGACTAGGCAACGAACGAGTCCTTTGCCTAGCAACGACCGAATCCGTTGCCTAGCAAAGACCGAGTCCGTTACCTTACCAACGACCGAGTCCGTTGCCTAGCAACAAACGAGTCAGTTGACATAGCAACGACCGAGTCCGTTGCCTAGCAACGACCGAATCCGTTGCCTAGCAACGACCGAGTCCGTTGCCTAGCAACGAACGAGTCCGTTGCCATAACAACGAACGAGTCTGTTGCTATAGCACAAGTCCGTTGCCATAACAACGACCGAGTCCGTTACCATACCAACGACCGAATCCGTTGCCTAGCAACGACCGACTCCGTTACCATACCAACGACTGAGTCCGTTGCCTAACAACGACCGAGTCCGTTACAATACCAACGACCGAGTCCGTTGCCTAGCAACGACCGAATCCGTACGTTCAGTAGTTTGTGAAATATTTGTTTGGTTCAAACTGCAGTCTGCCTATATATATAAATATATATAGTATTTATATATATATATATAAATATTATCTATATATATACTTATATATAATATTTATATATAATATATAAAAAAAATTTTTTTTAATAGATAATATTCTCAATCAAATTTCAAAACTTTAATAAATATCTCTTTTTCCCTTCATAATATTTTGATTGTCCAGAGGCAGAGGGGCAATGGGAGATGAGGGTAAACATTCTTCGGGAGGGAAAGAAATAAAAGCCTACTATTTATCATTTTTAATTCACACATTTAATATACAAAAAATGATGAGATATGGAGAATGAGTTCAATTATGGAAGATGCTCTTAAAAAATTTTAAAGACTTTTCATTACGAAGAACCTTAGAGAATTGTCTCGAAATAAACAAATTGTGATTTCTTTTGCACAAAAAGCTTCTTGAACTTTACATAACCCTTTCATATATCTTACTCAGACGCAAAGGAATTACTGTATATAGAAGTAATTTCAAAATTATAATAAGCGCAATAATTGCTTCATACATTGACATTTAATTATTTATTTATCTTTCATTATTTTGGCCATTAAATGGCCTAACAAAATCTTAAAAATAAAATAGTAACTGAAAAGTAGCCTCTCAAAGATCATATATTATATATATTATATATATTTATATATATATATATACTATATATAATATATATATTATATATATATATATAAAACTGAGCCTAATCTTGATGTTCGTGGGGCTGGGTAGACGGGGGCTTTCTATTACCTTTGCTAACGTTCGTGGCTTCGATCTAATCTCGCGTCTGTTGAACACTACCTCACTACCTCTCGTCCTAACCTTTTGCTTCTGTCTGAGACCCAGCTGGACAGGGATTCTTTCTCTAGCAATCTTAATGTCTCTAACTACAACTTTTTTCACAATTTCCGTCTAAATGGTGGAGTCTGTGCCTATATTAACATTAACACTCCTGTGACACGTCTCGTAAATCTAGAATCTCCTAATTTCGATGTTTTATGGCTTAAATCTGTCTTCCTACTACTACAATTATCTTGTGTTTCTGCTACTGCTCCCTAATGGAACAGATTTTCCAGTCTTTTTTCAATATCTTACTACTACTCACGAGACTGTCACTTCTTCTCATCCAAATGCTGAGGTCCTCTATTTAGGGGATTTCAACGTACACCACACTGAGTGGTTGGGTTCCTCTCATACTGATACAGGTGGGAGGGAGGCCAAATCATTCAGCATTCTTAACGATTGGAGCAGTTGATTAGGGAACCCACACACATTCCAGATCGTCCTAACCAATTCTTGAATACACTTGATTTATGCTTCACCACTACTCCTTCTAGTTATAAATACACCATTTTCCCTCCTATTGGTAACTCTGACCATAATCTTATAGCTCTTAGTTATAATGCTTTCTCTCCAACAGCTCCACCATGCCCTAAACGTACTTTCTGGCACTTTAATCGGGCTAATTGGGGGCAATGCGCCGCTTCTTTGCTAACTATCATTGGAGTGAATCTTGCTTTGTCTCGGGGGACGCTTCTGTCTCTGCTGAAAAGGTAGGGGCCGTAATCCTTGACGGGATGGCAGATTCATTCCATCTTCAACTAAATCTTTTTCTCCTCAAAATCCTTGGTTCGATGGCAATTGTTCTCTTGCCCTTCGGGAGAGAGACAATGCTTATCGTGAATGGAAAAACTCTCTTCTCCTATCACTCTTGCTAATTTTCATTCAGCTCGGAATCGTTGCAGGATGTTCTTCGACG
>SEYY01019770.1:0-2500 GCA_009176605.1 Armadillidium nasatum
AATACGCTCCCTTCTCTTGCATTTGCAACCCCCAAGAGCAGTGTTGGAAACACATTTCAAGTGAATACATTCTCCTTCTATCTGAGAGTAGTTCTCATTAATACGTTGCCTAAACAGATTACATTACTAATATTTCATGTCTCCTTTCAAACTGGTTATTCATTCTGGCATGCCCCCTACGACTTCTTTCTCTCTAGAGGTAACACCCAAGGACTACGGGCGTCTCTAATGGTAATCGCATGAACTATTGGAGGGCAGTGGCGGTTTTCGACCCCCGAAAGGGGGCAATTTTCTTTTTCTTCTCTCTCTTACATAATATGATACAGGCGATCCGAAATGATCCTAAACTCCTAAATTTTAAGTCAGTTGGCTATATTTTGCTTATTTCCTTTTGCCGTAAATAAGTGCGGAAATGATCAAATCGAAATAAGTGAAATATAGGATTTGTCCGCGATAATACAACTTTGAGCTGTCGAAAAGTGTAATAATTATCGAGGAAATTAATTGGTCCTTCGACTAGAGATGTCTTAATACCGTAGATTTACTTCGCCATTATAAGAAAGTTATTCGTTACTTTGCATACCTCGGCAACATAGCACCAAAATCGTGCGTTAAAAGAGTTTATACGACTACAAGCTTACAAAAAATTGTGTAAACTTGAACAGGTAAAAAAAAAAAAAAAAGTTCCTTAATAGTTTAATTTAACTGTGGTTGCAGATGCAACATATTTTTAGATCTGTTTTAGAAACCTTTTTGTATAGTTTGCAAGTTGATGGGAAAATTGTTGGCTTTCCCGCACGCTTATAAAGATTTCTAATGTTGTGTTTAAATTTTTTTTCTATGTTAGATTTATTTTCTAGTAAAGTTAGATGGTCTTGCTAGAAATAAACTTTAGAAACCTTTTTTGTGTATTTTGCAAATTGATGGGAAAATTGTTGGCTTTCCCGCACGCTTATAAAGATTTCTAATGTTGTGTTTAAATTTTTTTTCTATATTAGACTTATTTTCTAGTAAAGTTAGATGGTCTTGCTAGAAATACTTTAGAAACCTTTTTTGTATATTTTGCAAATTGATGGGAAAATTGTTTGCTTTCCCGCACGCTTATAAAGATTTCTAATGTTGTGTTTAAATTTTTTTTCTATATTAGACTTATTTTCTAGTAAAGTTAGATGGTCTTGCTAGAAATACTTTAGAAACCTTTTTTGTATATTTTGCAAATTGATGGGAAAATTGTTTGCTTTCCCGCACGCTTATAAAGATTTCTAATGTTGTGTTTAAATTTTTTTTTCTATATTAGACTTATTTTCTAGTAAAGTTAGATCGTCTTGCTAGAAATACTTTAGAAACCTTTTTTGTATATTTTGCAAATTGATGGGAAAATTGTTTGCTTTCCCGCACGCTTATAAAGATTTCTAATGTTGTGTTTAAATTTTTTTCTATATTAGACTTATTTTCTAGTAAAGTTAGATGGTCTTGCTAGAAATACTTTAGAAACCTTTTTTGTATGTTTTGCAAATTGATGGGAAAATTGTTTGCTTTCCCGCACGCTTATAAAGATTTCTAATGTTGTGTTTAAATTTTTTTTCTATATTAGACTTATTTTCTAGTAAAGTTAGATGGTCTTGCTAGAAATAAACTTTAGAAACCTTTTTTTGTATATTTTGCAAATATTTTTTTTCTTTTTGTGAAATTTTGCAAACATTTCTCTTGTATATTTTTAATGATTCTAACCCTTTGTTCATTAAGGTTTGTGTTAGAGATCTAACTTCTAGCATTAGAGCTAGAATACTTTTTCCTTTTTAGCAAGAGAATTTTGGCGTTTATTTTCTTGCCTATTATCAGGAATTTTCTTAACTTACATTTTTTATTTTTTTTATTTTTGAAGTTAGTTATTCTATGAAACTAACTTCTAGCATTAGAGCTAGAATACTTTTTCCTTTTTTTAGCAAGAGAATTTTGGCGTTTATTTTCTTGCCTATTTTCAGGAATTTTCTTTTTTTTTTTTTTTTTTTTTTATTTTTTTTTTTTGAAGTTAGTTATTATATGAAACTAACTTCTAGCATTAGAGCTAGAATACTTTTTCCTTTTTAGCAAGAGAATTTTGGCGTTTATTTTCTTGCCTATCTTCAGGAATTTTCTTAGCTTGTGTTTTTATTTTTTTATTTTTGAAGTTAGTTATTATATGAAACTAACTTCTAGCATTAGAGCTAGAATACTTTTTCCTTTTTAGCAAGAGAATTTTGGCGTTTATTTTCTTGCCTATTTTCAGAAATTTTCTTAGCTTATGTGTTTTTATTTATTTTTTTTTTTTGAAGTTAGTTATTATATGAAACTAACTTCTAGCATTAGAGCTAGAATTTTTTTTTTTTTTTGCAAATATTTTGTGCTTATTTGTTCTGAGCATATTTTTAAAGATTTTCTTAGCTTTCCTGTATATTTTTTGGGATTTAGTTTTTTTTTTTTTTTTTCAAACTAGATTCTAACTTGAGAGCTAGAATAT
>SEYY01019770.1:7500-12500 GCA_009176605.1 Armadillidium nasatum
AGAACAACCCGCACCTAGGCGGGATCGGCGTACTTGCCGGTTCTGCAAAGGGGAACATTTCCCTTCCGAATGCGAATTACTACCAACTCCGGAGTTAAGGAGACAAGTAGTCTTAGCACAAGGCTGGTGTGAGAAATGCCTTGCCCCAAACCACACCAGCCGGGAGTGCACTAACGAACGACCGTGTTACCGTTGCCGGAGTCCCGATCACCATATTGTCTTCTGCCCACAGAAGGCGCGATCAGAAAACAGTCCTGACTCAACAAGAGGAGATACCCCCGCACCCGTACAGGAGACCTCCAGTCACCTAACCCTATTATCTGGAAATCAAGGAGTAGCCTTACCGTTGGCCGATTTGACTGTCCAGGCTGGGAAAAGGAACATATGGGTTAGGACCTTGTTCGATCAGTGTAGCCAAAGGAGCCTCGTGGCGCGATCCGTAGTAAGGGCCCTGCAATGCCCCACTCGCACACAAGTACAGCTGGCCATAAACGGCATCAATGGAAAGGGGACCCCAACGCTTCACGACATCGTCACTTTGAAGATTAGAACAAAGGAAGGAGAAGTTGACGTTGACGCTGTAGTAGTGGACCATTTACCCTCTGAGATAAGAATGCCAGGCCTAGTGAAAGCTACCAAAAGGCTACGTCAACTTAAGATCCCCTTGGGAAATCCTTATCCTGAGAGGGATCACGTCTCGGATGTCGGTCTGTTAATAGGCTCAGACTACTTGAAGGAATTTGTAAAATCCTTCGAGAACCGAGAGGGAATCAACCTGATGAACACAAATGTGGGACACCTCGTATGGGGCCCACTCCCTTTTGCCTCCGACGACTCTACTTCCCAGGTGACAGTCGTATCTACCTTCAGAGCAGAGGTTCTCCTCACCGAGGAGATAAGGCCGGATACATCACCCGATAGGGGGAAGCGACGAAGACCTCTCTCTACATTGAAGACAGAGATTGTCGGAGAATGATGTTGAGGATCCCCAGTTACTCGAGTGGGATCACCACCCCTCTTCCACCCCGCAGATGGAAGAGGACACCAATCAAGCGGGCGTTGCAGAGACTAGGCACCCACTCTCGGGGCCCTCCTCAGCCAATAGCGACGCCCAATCAGCCCCCTTAATGGAAGGGAGCGAAACCGAGGATTCACTCCGAGATTTGGACAGATTGTGGGCCCTTTCTCATATAGGAATTTTACCTAGAGAGAAGTTCATTGAGGCGGAGAGAACCACCTTGGAAGCTTTCAGAGAGAACCTCACCTTCGAGGATGGCCGCTTACGTGGTGTCCCTGCCGTGGCGAACAGGGACATCCCCCCTCTCCCCGACAATTACGCATTAGCCAAGAGACGCTTGTATAGCGTACTGAAGAGGCTTAGAGAGAATCCAGATTTAATGGAAAGCTATGCAGAAGTCATAAGAGATCAACTAGCTAGAGGGTTTATAGAAGAGGTGACCCCAATACACCCCCCTGCACCCGGATGCCAAGTTGCATTATTTACCCCACCACGGGGTTCCGGAAATCGTTCGGCTACGACGGCTTTAAGGGTCGTATTTGACTGCTCGTCGAATGAGCCTAGCCTGAATAAATGTTTACATAGCGGACCTTCTCTCGTGACCGACCTCACTAAGGTCTTACTCAGGTTCCGGCAGAAGAAATACGCTACCTCGTCAGGACATAGAAAAGGCTTTTTTGGGGATACGTCTCACGCAGAGAGATCGAGATTCAACACGGTTCCTCTGGGTGAAAGACCCTTCCGACCCCAAGAGCGCCCTGGTTACTTACCGATTTACGTCAGTGCTATTTGGGGCCACTTGCAGCCCCTTTCTGCTAGCCGCTTGTATTCAACACCATGTCCGCCACTCGGACACGGATTATGAGGACGTGATTCTCAACCAAATTTATGTGGACAACCTGTTCGGCATCTTCGACACTGAAGCGGAAGTGGATGATTTTTGCTATCAAACAAGGCGCCTCTTTGACAGGGCTGGCCTCAATTTGCGAGAATGGTTGTCCAACTGCCAGAATGCGAACCTAACCTTTCGGGCGAATGGAGTGGGAGCAGAGGACGATACCCTTAAAGTGTTAGGAATGATGTGGCACGCCACTGAAGATACCATGTCATATCCAGAAAAGACCCTAGATCCAGCAGCCAACACGAAAAGGAAAATACTGCAACACCTAGCTTCCATATTCGATCCTTTGGGCGTCTTGGCCCCTGTAGTGGTACGAGGGAAACTCCTTCTTCAGAAAATCTGGAAACTCGGAGTCCCGTGGGACAAGAAGGTCCCTGAGGAGTACCAGAAGGAATGGAAGGCGTTGGTTGGCAGTCTGGAACATTGTCTTAAACTTACTTTACCCCGACAGTTGATTTTCTCTAGGAAGGTAGAACTACACGCCTTCTCAGACGCTTCGGGGGCCGCCTATGCCACGGCGGTGTATATGGTATCGAAAGAGGGTTGCCCAACCCACGGCCAACTTAATCATGGCCAAGGTGAAGGTAGCCCCTATCAAGGAGCTCACAGTACCCCGTTTGGAACTGATGGGCACCCTACTATCCTTCACCGGCTTGTTAAATTCGTCATCAGCGCCTATCAAGAAATGCTAGAGATCAGCAAGATTTGTTGTTGGTCCGACTCCCAGGTGGCCCTACGATGGATATTCTCCACCAAGCAACTTCCCACCTTCACCCAAAACAGGGTGGACGAAATTCATAAGAACCTACCCACCGCAGAATGGAGGTACGTTCCCACAGAAGATAACCCAGCAGATGCCGCTTCTAGGGGGTCCAGCCATAAATATGTATTCACGGACCTATGGAAGAAAGGTCCAGCTTTGGCTCACCGAACCGTCTCAATGGCCAGTCTGGAATGAGCATCCCCTCATTGTGCGAAGGGGTGCCGGAGGAAACCGAAGTCTCTGTGGCCACCACGCTCCCGGTCACTGCAGAGATTGTTCCCATATTAAACCTAGAAGAATACTCTTCCTTGGAGAGAGTTTACAGAGTCACAGCACTAGCCCTCCGTTTCATCGAAAACCTCAAGAGAGCGAGGGAGAAGGCCCCTCTCACGAAGACTATTGTGTCTCCCACGTTTTCCCACCAGATTTCTCTGGATGAGAAGAGGAAGGCGGAGCGCTATTGGATTCAAACTCTCCAGTTGGAGCGATTTAGTCCGGAAATATCTAGCATCCTGCGTGCTCAACCTCCTACCAACCTGGTGAAGCAGTTGAACCTTAAGCTGGTAGACAATGTCCTACGATGCGACAGGAGATTGAAGAACGCTGTGCTCCCCTTCGATGCCAAATTCCCTGTGTTGTTGCCGTCAGACTCTCACCTGACTAAACTTATTATTTGGCATTTTCATAATGCCCATCATCACTTGGGCATTTCGGAACTAATATTGGTCATTCGACGACAATTCTACTTCACCCGAATGCGGACAACTATAAAGAAGGTGGTCCGACCTTGCGTTTTGTGTAAACGCTTGCAGGCTGTACATTTTCGTTCAGCCCCTCTGGCTGCATTACCACGTGCTAGAGTAATGGAAGCCAAACCCTTCACTGTTGTCGGAATAGACCTTTCTGGCTACTTTCATGTGAAGACCCCGAAAAACGCCCTGACGAAGTGTTACATCGTCCTGTTCACTTGTGCCGTCACGAGAGCAGTCCACCTGGAAATAGCTTTTGATAATAGCACAGAGTCCTTCTTGAGGGCCCTACGTCGGTTCATGGGAAGGAGAGGTGTACCCTCTATTGTCTACAGTGACAATGCCACGTATTTTCAGGCAGCTTCCAGACACATTCGACACCTGAGAACTCTGCCCTCAGTGAAGGAATTTCTGGTTGAAAACTCCATAGTCTGGAGGTTCAACCCCGCGCGCAGCAGCAATTTTGGGGGGTTCTTTGAACGCCTGATAGGGTTGACCAAGACCCACTTGAAAAGGATTTTCAAGACCTCCCTGGTGACCTACGAAGAATTCACTACTGTTCTCACGGAGGTCGAAGCTGTGTTAAATTGCCGACCCTTGACTTATGTTGGGGACGAGTTATGTTGCGAAGAACCTCTAACTCCATCCCATTTATTAATGGGATTCAAACTGAACACTCTGCCAATCGCGGAGGAATTATTGGAAACAGATGCCACCTACCAGGATCCGATGAAGATCAATAAGAGATACAGGTACTTGTTGTCTCTAATCGCGAAGTTTCAAAATTCTTGGACAAAGAACTATTTACTTAGTTTGAGACAATCTTGGAACGTCTCCGACCGCCCTAACGTTAGAGTCGGAGATGTGGTCTTGATAGAAAGTGACGGACCACGTTTACAGTGGAAGTTGGGCATAGTAAAGACCCTCCACACTTCCCCTGATAATTATGTACGCTCTGTGTCCCTCAGAACGAGCCGAGGGGAAATCACGCGCGCAGTGGTACACTTGTATCCACTGGAAATTCATACAAATATTTTCGATACGACGAACGATTCCACTGCGGAAGATACTGCCCAAGAGGCGGGATCAGAATTGGACAGGAGAGGACACCAGCGACAAGCCCACCTGGATGCTAGACGAAAGATCCGGGCTCTGATGTCCGAAGAAGAGTAGGGGGAACTATTAGGCAGGTTGGCGTTCCGGACGGGCCAATGGAACCGTTGTCCAACCGGGCCTTTTCCTTCGACGGTCGAACCCACCTCCTTCGTGGTGGGGAGTTTTAATGTTGTAAAAATACAACCAAAGTGCACCGGAAGTGCAAGCTATGCTCTCTCATACATGTATAAAATTGCTATGTACGTGGGAAAGAGATTGGAAGTCCAACGGATTTCTGAAAAAAGCAAGGAAAAGGACCATAAAAGGAAACTTGAAAATGTCAAGTATCGACCACTTTTATTACCGAAACAGATATTGGACCAAAGGAGGCTTCGGAAAAGAACCATAAACTGCAGTTCTTAAAACAAAGTTAACCCAGAAGGCCATAAAACTGTCCTAAAGTTTCAACAAGCG
>SEYY01019770.1:47500-50000 GCA_009176605.1 Armadillidium nasatum
TTTTTTTAATTAATATTCATTTTTAAAAATTTTATTTGAAAATCTGAACTAAATTACCAAATTTTCTTCAAATTCATTCTAAAAGAAAGTTCTTAACCCTTTTATCTATTTACATTTTCATCTCGTATAAACATAAATTTTGAATATCAAAAACTAAATTCAATTTGCATTGTCAAATTATTATTATTATTATTATTATTATTATTATTATTATTATTATTATTATTATTATTATTATTATTATTATTATTTATTATTATTCATATTAAATTCGCTTACTCGGCAGCTCACAGCCCTTGAATCGTACTTCAAATGTTGCCTAAAGTAATCCATAATATCCAAAACAAATTTCGATATATATATATATATATATATATATATATATATATATATATATATATATATATATATATATATATATATATATATATATATATATATATATATATATATATATATATATATATATATATATATATAGTCTGTTACGGGAATGTTTTGAAAATTTCTTCAGAAAAATATTGAAATCATTCCTTCGGTGCGTACCTTCTTAACGACACAAAAGTATCAAAGTATCAAAGTATCAAAGTATGCAGTAATCAAATGATTATATCCCAATGACACGATTTTCAATTTAACCTAATTTATAGGCGTAATATAATTTAATATATAATGTAATGTAATATAGCCTAACCTAACCTAACTTAAACTAACCTAACCACCTAACTAGACCTAACCTAACCTAATAACAATAATAATAATAATAATAATAATAATAATAATAATAATAATAATAATAATAATAATAATAAGATAAGAAGAAGAAGAAGAAGAAGAAGAAGAAGAAGAAGAAGAAGAAGAAGAAAGAAGAAGAAGAAGAAGAAGAAGAAGAAGAAGAAGAAGAAGAAGAAGAAGAAGAAGAAGAAGAAGAAGAAAATGAAAAAGAAAAAGAAAAAGAAAAAGAAAAAGAAAAAGAAGAAGAAGAAGAAGAAGAAGAAGAAAGAAGAAGAAGAAGAAGAAGAAGAAGAAGAAGAAGAAGAAGAAAGAAGAAGAAGAAAGAAGAAGAAGAAGAAGAAGAAGAAGAAGAAGAAGAAGAAAGAAGAAGAAGAAAAGAAAAGAAGAAGAAAAGAAAGAAGAAGAAGAAAAAGAAGAAGAAGAAAAAAAAAAGAAGAAGAAGAAGAAGAAGAAGAAGAAAGAAGAAGAAGAAGAAGAAGAAGAAGAAGAAGAAGAAGAAGAAGAAGAAGAAGAAGAAGAAGAAGAAGAAGAAGAAGAAGAAGAAGAAAGAAGAAGAAGAAGAAGAAGAAGAAGAAGAAGAAGAAGAAGAAGAAGAAGAAGAAGAAGAAGAAGAAGAAGAAGAAGAAGAAGAAGAAGAAGAATGAGAGAAATACTACATTTACAGATTTTCATATTTATGGTAGGTCCCATACTACTAAATGCAATAATAGTATTTCTCTGAAAAGGGGCTTGCTGAGGGAAAACACTGTGGTTTCCTTTGAGTCAAAATGTTTCATACATATATAAGACTTAGTTTATTTAATGAAAAATACAATAAATTATAATACGCTGCTACTAAAAATAGCAAAACTTTAATAATATTAATGATAGTATTTATCATTCTAGTAACAATAACAGTAACATTAATTATGATATCATTTACTACAATAATACTAACAATAATGATAATCATAATAATAATAATAATTATTACTATCGTTATTATTCTTTTGATGATGCATATAATTTTTATGATAATAATAATAATAATAATAATAATAATAATAATAATAATAATAATAATAATAATAATAATAATAATATACACAAGCATATATATATATATATATATATATATATATATATATATATATATATATATATATATATATATATATATATATATATATATATATATATATATATATATATATATATATATATATATATTATATATATATATATATATATATATGCTTGTGTGTGTGTTTTTAATTTAAGTAAAAATCTGAAATTTTCAAAACGTTTTTTTAATCTATTACTAAAAGTATTTAATTTATTTCAATTTCTTTCGAGAAAAACGCGAATTTTTTGCTCATTTGATAAAGAGATTTGTAAATAAACATAATTTTAAATCCCGTGAACCCGTTCGACAGTTTTCTCGGTGGCTCCACGTCATTTTATCGACAAAACTCATCGAATTCGTGTTTTTAAGTTACACACAAATTACCCCCTGTTCCAAAACCTCCTGTTTTTTAAAAAGGTTTTCTTTCACAACCCGCTAGAAACTCGTTAAATATTAACGAAAAGGTCGCTAAAATCGGACGTAGTACGGCATCCGTTTTTGTTCCTTTTTTGAATGATGGTTTTGTCAGGGGATAATGACAAACTTTGGAAGATTTGGGGCTGAAGGGTGTGTCTGGAGTCACTTATATCGATCTTTCTATTTCCTTTCGCTCTATATTTAAAAACATATTCAGAATGGAAGAAGCCGCGTTTTGTCTAC
>SEYY01019770.1:67500-80000 GCA_009176605.1 Armadillidium nasatum
TATATATATATATATATATATATATATATATATATATATATATATATATATATATATATATATATATATATATATATATATATGTGTGTGTGTGTGTGTGTGTGTGTGTAATTTAATTCGCAATGGTGAATTAAATTCAATAAATTTCTCAAAACTTCGAATAAAACCCGTGAGTAAAAGTTAAATCTTTATAGTATGCAAATGAAACATACTTATTCTCTGTATACATGAATGCACACACATACACATACATACAGATCAAGTGTGCATGATTTTACCTAATAGTATATAACGGCTAGATAAGAACGCTTTTTTCCTTTTAAAATACATGCAGTGTATATAAATTGATAATGATAAGTTTGAGTAAGTGATGTTTATGTTTTATGTGTGAGGCGCGGGCGTAAATCTTCTCTCTCTCTTTCAATGGGTGTCGGCACTTGGCTAATCACAAGCATTCCATTAGCTTTATGGGAATATTATATTAGACCACAGTTTAGATTTATACATATATACGAGCGTCATGGGAAGAAATAAACTATAAAAAAATTCAATTTATTTATTTATTTATTTATTTATTTGTTTGTTTATTTATTATATAAAAATAAATTAAATATCTCAGTCTAAATGAAATTATCTTTGAAATTTTAATATACCCTTAATTTAAATTATAATTTCTTAATAATATTTATTTATTTATTTTAATTTATTTATAAATCGAGAAGGAAAACTTAACAGATTTTTTTTTCTCTAGGAATAAAATCCCAAATTTCGCCACAATAATAATAATGATAATATTAATAATAACAGATTTTGAAAATTGTATATAATTTTTATTAAAAAGTTTTTAACTATTAGAATAAATTGAATTCATTTACGGTATTTAAACATTTTCCCTTACAAACCTCAAATAAAGCATAGCAATATCAAGTCCCACATATAATGAGCCATACTGAGTCACAAATGAACAGCCACTGAGCATCATATTCATACAACGTTGTAATATTGGAAACGAATCCAAATTTCTCTATCTGTCTTTAGATATGACGAACATAAATAGAATAGCAGTTCGAACACGAACATTTTAATGCCTCTTTCTATAGAAACGATCATTGCCTCTTTAGCCAAGTAAAAAGTGATTAATTTTCTTAATACCCAAAATAAATAACGAGAACTATTCTTAAGTTAAAAACTGTTCTCCATATAGTCACGTAATAAGTGATTCTTTTCATTTGTGAAACGCGTACTCAAAATTAATCTTAAAATAAAAGAATAAAATGGTATTTTAGTTGTAGTTATTTTTATCAGGCAATACGCAGAAGATCTTCAATCCTTCTCAAGTTACCATCCAAGTATTCGATTACATTGTGAGTCCAAAGTTTTGTTTCAAATCTTGAGAGATCGCTTTCTCAGGAGTTAAAACAAAGAAATTTCTTTTATTTTTCTGGAAAGGATGGCAAGAGTCAAGACCTATGTTAATTTTATTGCTTAAAGTGAGAGACGATAAAGAAACATCCATCTTACCTCAAGTTGTTAGAGCAACAAAAAACCTCCTAAAACTGACTCTTCGTTTTATTTTCATTTACTCAGCAAACAAAACCTATGGATCCAGCCAGCATTCAACCTGGATGTCAGAGGCCCCAGCATATATATATATATATATATATATATATATATATATATATATATATATATATATATATATATATATATATATATATATATATATATATATATATATATATATATATAATAATATGGGAAAATAAAAAAAAAAGACTCGTAATTTATTTATTCATATTTATATTTTTTAATAATTTTATATAGTTTTTTTCACACTACACAATATTATTCAAGGCTTAAAATAATAATAATAATAATAATAATAATAATTATATTATTATTATTAATTATTATTATTATTATTATTATTATTATTATTATTATTATATTATTTATTATTATTATCATTAGCATTAGTATTATTATTATTTATTATTATTATTATAAATACTTAAAATTCATTTACAGTGTATATATATATATATATATATATATATATATATATATATATATATATATATATATATATATATATATATATATATATATATATATATATATATATATATATATATATATATGAGTGTGTATGAATGTTTGAGTTGAGTGAGGAGTTCGCAAGACTTACTCGCTCTCTTTTATACTGTATAGATTTAAATCTCAATTTTTAATTTAGAAATACCTCATAGTTCTTCTTTAGGAGGAAAAGGTATTTCAACCCCCCCCCCTCCCCCGAGGTGGACCTTGTTAAATTGAAGCATTTATTTTACACAAGCCAATGAAACAAATTCATTTTCTTAATAAAATAATTGACTAATACTCGTATAATCAATATCTCCTTTATTTGGAGTTCAAAATTTGTTCCAGGTTTTATTTTTCCATTAAAAAAAAATATATAAATCTAGAGAAACAGTAACCGCACGAAACCCACCTAAAAAGTCTCTGAGAAAATATTATCTTTAAGATACAGGATATTACCTTTGAGATACAGAGCATTATCTTTAAAAGATAAAAGACCGAAAAAGGCATGATGCATGCAGAAAGAACAGCTTTACAGATTGATAACCAAATTTGTTTCATTTTCATCCACTGTTCTTTTGTGTAAGTGGTTGCAGTAGTTGATTCTAAGAACAATTTATGCTGTGATTCAAGGTGCTCTTAGTTTTCTATAACTTTTTCGTTATATTAGTCTTACGAATAAAAAATGTTTCATAACAGAAATCGTGTTCCTTAATAATAGTCACCTTCGGTTTAGTCAATGATATCTATTGAAACTTCCATTTGAAACATTCTTTCAATGAAGAGCTTCTGTAGCAGAACTTAAAGCACTATAAATACATACTGTATTTAGTATTCTTCAAACAAATTTTAGGATTACAATTCTGCTAAAATAAAAATTTGAAGATTTAATAAAATTCATCTTGAAAGTATAACAAGAAAGTAAAATCTGAGAAGAATTTTTCCTTCTTCTTCTCTCCAGAGTTTCTCTTTGACTTCAACAATTAAAAGCAATGTATCAGAACATGTCAGTTTTTGATTTGAACAGGAAATTTAATTTAGAAAATTTTATTCATATCTTTAGTATTTCCGCACCAGAGGCTATATATATATATATATATATATATATATATATATATATATATATATATATATATATATATATATATATATATATATATATATATATATATATATATATATATATATATATATATATATATATATATAAAAGCCCCTTCATTAAAAGACAAATTTGGTGGATCAGGTATTCATTAAAATTTCGTGGAGCTTTATTTAAAGAAAAAAACCTAACGTAGAAAATGTTTTTATTTAAATATAAAATCCTCCCTCGCCTCCGATCAATACACAGAGGATAAGATTACAAATTTTAGCTTAGAACCCAAATTAAATATTATATATATATATATATATATATATATATATATATATATATATATATATATATATATATATATATATATATATATATATATATATATATATATATATATATATATATATATATATATAGGTACTTTTTTAGTTATTTCATACCAGTTCGATTTTGTCTTTTTTTTTTTTTTAAATAGACGATTGAGCACATGCATGGTAAAAGAACATCATTTTTCTAATGAGGGCCCCTCCCCCTCCCCCTCCCCTCCCCTCCGTACCCTCATACCCTCTACCGTGAGTGATGATAACATTTAACCGATAATCGATATATCGACATTAAGTTTCAAGAAAATAGAAACGGTGTAATATAATTGAAAATTACCTCTATATATATATATATATATATATATATATATATATATATATATATATATATATATATATATATATATATATATATATATATATATATATATATATATCACAAATAAATAAATTAGTGCTACTAAGTCCAGAACTCTGAAACAAGGACTTAGTCCAGTAATATGTAACATAAAATTGAAATTATTTTACAGCTTTTTTTTTTTTTTTTTTCTTGGAATATTTTCGCTAATACCATACACAGAACCGACGAAGGAAATATCATGTGTAAGTAACTTGATTGGTGAAACAATACCATTGTACTATAAATACAAATGTATATTATGAAAAGACAAGAAACATTTTAACATTCTAAGAAAATCAAAATGTAAAGATTTTGAAATTTTTCAAGCTTAATATTTTATTGCTTGAACGAATTATTATCGCAAATTTGTTGCAATGTTTCTCCGAAAAACATAAAATGGAACATCAAAAAAATAAAGGATAATGATTTCTAAATCAAGTCAATTCAATTAATTCTTTTCTATTACAGTCATACATTCTACACCAACCTTTAATCAAGGACTAAGTTTTAACAACTATATTATTGATAAATTAAATATTTTGTGTTGAACTTAAAACTAAGTCGCAATTTCATGATGGAAATTTGGAAATTCTATTCACAGGAAATCATGGAGGAATCATCCATTAATCTTGTATATTTTAATTCATTCCATAAAAAATCATTTATCATTTTAGAAAAGAAAGATAAAAAAATTTGAGGGTCACCACATTCCATTTCAATGATCTCTTATATAGTTTGATCTGTAGTTTTTATACTAGTTTACTAACTTTAAAGATTATGAAAAAAAATAATTTTAAAACATTTCTAGAATGACTACAACATACTACATTATTTATTTCAACATTAATTTCCCTTTTAGGTAATTACTACCAAAATTCAAGATATATTTTGTGATTAAAATATCTTAGTAATATTATTAGTATTTAGAAATATTTTTTTATCATTATTATTTAGAAAAATATTTTTACTATTATTTAGAAATACTATCATAATTATTATTATTTTGATAATTATTATTATTATTATTTAGAAATATTATTTTTATTTGAATAAATTCCTTAACTGAAAAATAATCTTCCGTTATGGTGATGTGAAAGTGTATACCTTCTACAACCCTTAATAACACTATATAAATAATAATTCGCGTATTATTTGGATCACGCAGTTACAATGAACATACAAGCCCACTTTTAAAAAAATTATCCATACTCAAAACTACAAGATATGTTCACTCTTACAATGACTACACACATTTTCAAAGTCATAAAAGGAATGTCAAATGAATCTCTGACAAATTTAATAATACATAACCAAAATGTAAGAAAACCAAATTTGCGCAACAAAAACTCACATAAACTAAAGAAAACAGAAGTACACACTAACTAAATCTCGGAGAGCTAATCATACAATGGCATTGAAAAATACAATGAATTTCCTGAACACACACAAGAATTAGCAACACTTCCCACATTTCGTAAACATGTTCAAAAATCACTTGTTATCCAAATACTAAAGAAGGTATTTATACCCCCACTAACTCAAAATCACAAATTCTGTTATTACAATTATTGTTTCGAATATCTATATTATTATTCTTTGTATTATTACAATTCATTTGATTATAAATGTTGTCATTATTATTTTTATTAATAATATTATTGAATTTACTTTTATTAATTATTCTTATTATTATTATTATTATTATTATTATTATTATTATTATTATTATTATTATTATTATTATTATTATTATTATTATTATTATTATTATTATTATTATTATTATTATTATTATTATTATTATTATTATTATTATTATTATTATTATTATTATTATTATTATTATTATTATTATTTCACATTTATTATTTACAAATAAGCAATAATTTATGAAACTTAATTTGAAACCGATTTGCCATAACTTTTGGTTGTGAACTCGGACTTGGACTCGGACGCTGGCTCTGACTCTGACTCTGACTCTGACTCTGGGTTGGTTCCACTCATACAGCTCTCCTTGAGAAGGTGGAGTCTTATTCTTTTGGTCTCATCAACTCTCCAGCCCTCACTAACTCTCTCCAATCTCTTTCTGCCCGTCGAATTGTTGCGTCACTCTCTCTATACTATGTATCTATACTATTGCTATCACAATGAACACTGCTCTACTGAACCCCCCCCCCCGTCGCATACCTCCTCCATTGAGAAGAGCTTGTGTGACAGGTCTCTCTACACATTCTCATCCTTTCTCGTTTTAACTCTTTGACCCCAGATTTAACCTCTATGTTCAATCTTACATGTAATCTACTGGTAGAGTCTGGAACACCCTTCCTTTGTCTGTTTTTCCAGCTTCCTTTGACTTGCACATTTTCAAACGCTGTGCATCTGGACACGTCTCTCTTTAATGACCAGGATTTATTTTCCCAACTCCGGTGGAAATTGGTAGGCCTCCGACCTTTGCCCACTGGAGGACTGGAGGATATATATATATATATATATATATATATATATATATATATATATATATATATATATATATATATATATATATATATATATATATATATATATATATATATAACGGTAAAAAACCTGATTTAACTAGTATTTATCTCCTTTAACAATTTCTAGATAACCTAACCTACCCCAACCTAACCCGACCTAACCTAAAAGTCGTAGTTAAAACTAGTTTTTCCTGGTAAATCTTTTTTTACGGATATATATATATATATATATATATATATATATATATATATATATATATATATATATATATATATATATATATATATATATATATATATATATATATATATATAACTCGTACAGATAGAAGGGGATACGATGATACGATAAACGAAACTATCATTCACTATTATTCCTATTATCTCCGATTAAACAATTATCAAAGTTACACAAAGAAAGAACTGAATGCTTCCATTTCATCCCCAACACCCAAAAATCCACATGCATACACACAAGCACACAATGATGTCCGCTTACATGAAGAAAACGCGCTGTGGTTTGATATATCACATTACGGTTGCCATGGCAACTGTCTCTTAATCTATTATGTCCTTACCTCATCTTTGGACCCAAAGGTGAATTGGTAATCTTATATTTATAATGGGCCATTCTCTCTCTTTTATTGAACAGACTTGACACTACGGTTTCTTCTCCAAATTTCAGCATACATTTACACACAAACACCCACGAATATATATATATATATATATATATATATATATATATATATATATATATATATATATATATATATATATATATATATATATATATATATATATATATATATATATATATATATATATATATAGTGATGGCATCCTCATCCGCATACGCGGAGCATCCTCATCAAAATTAACATCATCCGCACATCCGCACTTTCGAAAATTCAACATCCGCATCCACAAATGAGAAAATATGTATGATATGCGATCCATCACTAATTTTATATATATATATATATATATATATATATATATATATATATATATATATATATATATATATATATATATATATATATATATATATATATATATATATATATATATATATATATATATATATATATATATATATATATATATATATATATATATATATATATATATATATACAAAGATGGAATTTATTAAAATACTTTACCATTTTAATTTTTTTCCCAAAATTCCAAGTGGAAAAAGTATTACTTAACGAGTGTCTCAATAATATCTTCAGATCCACTCTTCATTTTCCTACTGTACTCAAACAAAAAATATACTTAAAACTTTCGTATATAAGAGCACTTACATCTCACCTTATAGAAATATTTTTACTATAATTGAAGATACATTCCCGTAATGCCAGTTCATTCTTATAAATTATAACTTCCTCTCATTTTATAGTTTCTTCAGACACAGAGAATCTCACCCAATGCTTCTCATTTCTTCAATAATTTATTTATTTAAGTGTACCAGCTGTAATGTGGTCTACAATTGAAAGTGAGGATTGATAAAGATAAAGGAGTTTCCTTTAGAACAGACCATCCTCTTTTCCCTCCTGTACTGTACACCCTGCCAAAAGAGACCGTGGACATACCCACTCTTTTTCTACAACTAATTTCTCTGTTCTTTAACAAGCATCTTCCCTTCTTGATCGTAGGATTTTGAAGCTTTATACATAAAAACTCATTGCTCATCTTTAATTGATGAAGCTTCTTCCATTACCCAATGAATGGAAATCCTTTAATGAATGAAGTCCTTTTCCTAAAATAGTCCAGCCTTTTTATTTTTATTAATGTTCTTTCAATATTAATATTATTACTTTATTTTTTTACTATTTTATTGCGATTATTATTATTTTAAATATCTTATATATAGTTAATGAATTTATATTTTGATTGTTTTTTAAAATAGAAATTTGTAAAATTTTGTTTGTGTTGAAGACGGACCGAGATACGGTGTATTAATTGAGTATGTGGAAACCTTTAGTATTGGCTTTAACCTTTCTAATTAGATTAAGGTTCACTAGGAAAGAGGCTATCTCAACTATATATATATATATATATATATATATATATATATATATATATATATATATATATATATATATATATATATATATATATATATATATATATATATATATATATATATATATATATATATATATATATATATATATATATATATATATATATATATATATATATATATATATATATATATATATATATATATATATATATATATATATATATATATATATATATATATATATATATATATATATATATATATATATATATATATATATATATATATATATATATATATATATATATATATATATATATATATATATATATATATATATATATATATATTGAGTGTGATGGCATATTCGCGTCCTCATCAAAATTGACATCCACATCCGCATCCGCACTTTCGAAAATTCAACATCCTCATCCACTTTTTCGAACATTCAACATCCGCATCCACACCCGCACTTGACGAAAATTCTATATCAGCATCCGCATTCGCATATAAGCACATGAGAAATGACATTTGCATCCGATCATATTATATATATATATATATATTATATATATATATATATATATATATATATATATATATATATATATATATATATATATATATATATATATATATATATATATATATATATATATATATATATATATATATATATATAAGCTGCACATGTGATTTCATAAAATATCTTTTATTTTTAATTTTAATGTGAAATAAAGTAATCAGGTCTATTATTCAGTTGCCAGCTAAATATCGATTAAATGATTAATGGAAACGGAGATTATATGTCTGTCTGTAAGATTCAAAATATTACTTCCACATATGTTCATAAGATGCTCCAAAAATGAATTAAACAATTCCAATCCAAATTATGCAAATATAATCATTAGCAAATAAAACAAAAGCTCAACCAATTCCATATTTCATAGTTACCCTTTAAAAGAATTAATATTTCAAAGAAAATGCCATTTTAGGGGTGGCTAATATTTACCAATATTTAAATTAATTTTTATTTATTGGTCTTGAACAAATGTCAGACTGTCTGATCACCTTTTTTTAAGGCTTCTTTTTTGAAGGATAAGGCGACGTTGTGATGCCCTCGTGGGTATTGGGTTTTATATGATTAGAATTTGATACCCTCTTCTCATTCTAATGAAACCAAATACCCATTGTCATTTTTTTTTTTTTTTTTTTAAAATTCTTATACCCTAAGGGTATAGTATGCCGTTTTTTTTTTTTTTTTTATTTTTTATTTATTTTTATTATTATTATTATTATTATTATTATTATTATTATTATTATTATTATTATTATTATTATTACTTTTATTTTTATTATTATTATGACTGGTAGTAGTAGTAGTACTTGTGATAATAATAGTAATATACTAATAAAATAATAATAATAATAATAATAATAATAATAATAATAATAATAATAATAATAATAATAATAATAATAATAATAATAATAATAATAATAATAATAATAATAATAATAATAATAATAATAATAATAATAATAATAATAATAATAATAATAATAATAATAATAATAATAATAATAATAATAATAATAATAGTAATAATAATAAATTAAAATAATAGTAATAATAATAATAATGATAATAATAATAATAATATTAATAATAAAAATAATAATAGAAATAATAATAATCGTCCAGTTTGATAATAAAATATAGAAATATGAACATGAAACTTTTTCCAACCTTCTGAAAAGCATTGACTGTGGGAAGGAAATCTTCGGTCGATTTAATTGCAGAATTTAACAGACAAAATTTAGGTTGATATGAAGAACAAATCCACGTAAAACAAAGATTATTCTCAAACTACTCGAAAGCTTGAAGTATATTTATCATTCAAAGTACTTTAAATTCGGTATGTACCATTCATACTACTTAAAAATGTGATGTTTATGTACCATTCAAACCACTCAAAATCTTTAAATATATGTACCATTCGAACTACTCAAAAAAAATGATTCGGTGTGTACCACTCAAACTGCTCATAAACCTGGTGTTTTTATACCATTTAAACTTCTCAAAAAAAACTGAAGTTTATGCACCATTCAATCTACCCAAAAAATCTGGTTTATGCATATACCATTCAAATTATTCAAGAACCTGAAATTTATAAATCATTCAAGCTTAGAATTCAAACTACTCCAAAACCTGATTCACCATACAAACTATTTAAAAACCTGAAGATCATGTGCCATTGAAATCACACAAAACCCTACAACTTACGTATCATAACTCATGATTGGGCGTAGCGTCAGAAAGGTTTTAAAAAAATTTATTTGCGAAATTTTATAGTTTAAAAATTACTTAGGGAGAGTAATTATTAAACTTATAATGTTATCGTTGAGGAGAATTTTATCTATAAATATTACTTACAGGACGTAGGAAGAGGGAGCTGAGGGTTCTTAAAACCCCATCCAGCCCAAGCCTACTCAGTGTTCTAGCATATTAAGTTAAGGTTCCCCACTGTTGTCTAGGAACGTTTGCACGCTGTTTTTTTTTCGGGGGGGGGCAACTGCTTTATGGAAATAAAGAAATTTACATCAATTTATAAAATAAATCATTATTATTATTATTATTATTATTATTATTATTATTATTATTATTATTATTATTATTATTATTATTATTATTATTATTATTATTATTATTATTATTTATACTCCTCCACTTTCTTTTACTTATTAATATAATATTTTAAATAAAAAAATATCGAATTTCATGGAGGAAGAAAGAGATTCACTTGTCCAACATCGTCAGACAAAAAATCTCTCACTCGAAAACTGAGATTTTTATTTTCAACAAACCAGTATTTTACATTACTACCATAATACTACTAAACTTACTGCTACTCCCACTACAATAAAAATTACTATTACAAATAATAATAATTAAATTATTATTATTATTATTATTATTATTATTATTATTATTATTTATTATTTTATTATTATTAATAATAATAATAATAGTAACAATAATAATAATAATAATAATAATAATAATAATAATAATAATAATAATAATAATAATAATAATAATAATAATAATAATAATAATAATAATAATAATAATAATAATATTTTAAAAATTACACACATTCTTTAACAATTTTAAAAATGGCCCAAAATCATGCAATCCCAGAGATGCCTATCAGGACTGACTCTCATCCATTAACTACTTTCCCACTTTCATCTCTTGGGAATTTGTGACCTAAGAAATCTTACAGGTTACTCAGTCTCCTTTTCTTATGCGCAATCCTTATTCAAACTTTTTTTTTTATGTTGAACACAACCTCTCTTCATCTAGATCTTACCTCACATCCTTTTACAAAACTCAGATGTTTTTAACACTCAGACAAAAATTTGATTCTCTTCTCGTCTTCTTCTTATTTTTTTGCTGTAACTTGAGTATTTCTCAATCTTTTCGAATTTGGAAACAACTTAATGCTTCTAATCTTGTCCAGATAGTCATTATGGAATCTGGAATTATTATTTGTTCTTGATATTCAGTACGTCGGCATTTTGATAAATGTTTTACTGCTTAGTAAGACATATCCAGGACCGTATTTACTGTAAGGACATATTGGAAAGTTATTGATGGCAGCAGATTTCAAGGGGGTGTGTGGAAATTATATATATATATATATATATATATATATATATATATATATATATATATATATATATATATATATATATATATATATATATATATATATATATATATATATATATATATATATATATATATATATATATATATATTATGAAATCTTATCAAAAAGGAAAATATTACTCTTATTACACATTACATCTTATAAATTCACGACCACACATACATACATACATACACTTATGCATACATACATACACATGTACATATAATATACATGATATACATATAGTTCCCATATATAAAAAAGAGAACGATTGAATTGACGTATTTTTAAGTCATACATAACCATGCCATTATTGAAATATGAGAATACCCTAAATATTAAACA
>SEYY01019770.1:85000-137500 GCA_009176605.1 Armadillidium nasatum
ATTTTAAAAAAGAAATACATGAGGTAGCCAGATACTTAAAAATTAAGTTAATTGTATTTTGAAATGTAAATAATAATAATAAATTTAAAGGAGCCTTATATATATATATATATATATATATATATATATATATATATATATATATATATATATATATATATATATATATATATATATATATATATATATATATATATATATATATATATATATATATATCACACACACAACTTCCCAGTGGGCTAGTTTAATCATTCTTTAAGTTACATAATAAAACTTAGTTGCTTAGTTAAGAGGATTTGAATAACAATTTTTGTTATAATTTGCAGAAACCTAATTTTCTTCTATTCCAAAATGTTGAGAAAAGGTCTGAGACTTGTCCCCAGATTTCAGTTTTTGTTATGGGATAAATCTGGAAAAAACTTTAGGAAAATTCATGCACCACTTGCTGCTGTAAGGTATTGCCATCATCAGCGAAGACATGATCCATTTTCTCAGATGGAATCATTCATAAGAGATATGGAAAAAAAATTTTGGGGAGATTTTAGTCAAAATTTCCCTTGGGTAAGTTATATATATATATATATATATATATATATATATATATATATATATATATATATATATATATATATATATATATATATATATATATATATATATATATATATATATATATATTTTAAAGCATGAAAGCAGAAATGCATTTTTATTATTATTATTAAATTAGCCTGGTTTATTAAAAAAAATTATTTTTAAAAAAGTAATAAATAAATTTAAGATGAATGATTAGACATGTCTGAGTTTAAGAACATTTTCTACCATTAAAGATTTTGGAGTTGGATCTTGAATGGGAATACAGATTCAACTTTATTACTATTATGTAGAAGTAGAAGTGTAGCTTTCAATTTTTTGTATGATTAATAAGTGAAAAGTCTTCATTCACTTGGATTATATGTCAGACCAAAGGCTTCCATTAGTACTTAGTTTCTGTACAATATAATAAAGTTTTGTTGAATTGTGAGGAAACTTTCAAATTTATCTCTGTTGTTATGCTAAAAATATGTAGTTTCCTGAGCAAGTAAATTGTTTTCACTAAAATGGGAGCCATTGAGCTGAGCAGACTATTTTTAAATGGCAAAGATTTTGAAATTTTTTTCTTTTGATTTGAGGTAAATTATAGATGAAACAAGCTATTCACTTATTGCATAATAAGTGGGAGATCCTTATGAAGACTTTGTAATGGTTTGCATATTTTTAATTTTAATTCATTTGTCATGCATGATGTGATAGATATTAAATATTTCTTTTATCTTATCTACATATTTTTAACTCAACTCATAATTGTTCAGTTACTCCAGGAATATTTAAATTAAATATTATCTTATTCATTTCTTATATCACTAAACTTACTTCTTGGAAGTTATTTGAGATTTTGAAGTTATTTTCAATCAAGTCTTTCTAGAGCAAGCTCTAATTATTAATTTAAATTAGTAAGTGTATAAATATCTTAAAGTTAACATACAAGTTTATATTGTTTTTAGGGTAAAAAATCTAAGTACTATAAAATTTTGAATATTAGTTTATTATATATTTGATTATATTTATAGTTACAGTTTTGTATTGTGTAAGAGTCAGATAATAGTCTTTTTAAGAAAAATGTTTCTCTATTTTCCCATTTTCTTGGATAGATTAAATGAATATAAAATAAAATTAAAACTATAACCTGAAATAAAGAGATCTTAAGTTGTCACCACTTGAATAGTAGTGACAACAACAATAGAAACCAACAATTTATTGCAAGGGTTCAGGAATTTGATAATCATAATTGTTTGTAGTCTCCCAATTCATGCTTGCAGATAATATTTAGTTAAAAAAATATTTTCCTATTAATTTAATTTCCTTTGAAATTTAATTTTTGTGATTTTTAAGTTAGTTTCCATTTGTTATTAATTTTCTTTCATTGGAAATTAATTGTTGAGATTTTGAAGTTATTTTCTGTAGTGTCTCGAGAACAAGCTATAACAGTGATAAGGGAGATAAAAAAAAAAAAAAAAAAAAAAAAAAAAAAATAGTAACCAACTAATATAACAATAATAATAATAATTTATCATCTTCTTGCCAGTTTTCATCTTCACGCCCTCGATTTCCAAGATTTGGCTTTCCTTCAGAATCAAGGGAAGTAGGCACATTTTCTCAAGGCATTGGAGGTCCATCAGATCTGTCTACATCAGATAAATTTAAATATGCTTTTAATTTTCCAAATGCAAAACCAGATGACATAAAGGTCACATTGAAAGGTAAACCTAAAAAATATTCATATTTAAAAAAAACTACAAAAATCTTGTAGTAAAGTTTGTTTAAAATACTTGATGTATGTAGTATTAACTTGCTCAAGTTTTCATTAGGCACTGTAATAATTAGTACATTCCTTTTTAGCGCATTTCAGAGTAAAGTAGTTTGTTTAAAATTGGATATTGCAGAAGAGGTACTCGTAAACTTATATGATTTATTACTGGGAAATTTAAACTTTTTGGTGGTGTTTGCTTTAAATAGATTGTTAAATTTGTTTATTTTTTAAATTTAAAGTGAAACACACATGCACTAAGAAATGAAAACAAACTGATATAAAACTAGTTTTTGTAGAATTGTAAATCTTTAAGGCAAACTAAGATAGGTTGCAATATATATATATATATATATATATATATATATATATATATATATATATATATATATATATATATATATATATATATATATATATATATATATATATATATATATATATATATATATATATATATATATATATATATATATATATATATATATATATATATATATATATATTTATATATATTTTTTTTTTTTTTTTTCTTCTCAGTGTAACTTCGAAAAGGAAATATGTTCGTTTGTTATATTGGTTAACTGACGAACGCCAAATCATTTTATAAGAAAAAAAACAAAATACGAACATTTTAATTAAAAAAAAAATACTTTAAAACTAATGAAAATTGTTTTTCTTCAACGTGACGCCACGAGATCTTTTAATACGGCAGAATGACGTAGTCCTATAAAGGTTGTCAGAGCTTTCAAAGGAACATAGGAAAATAGAGACAGTTAGAAGCCACAAAGGCCTATCGAGACTGTCCCAGTCCAAACAAATTACAATAACAATACTAATACATTCACAAAAGACTAGGTCTATCCCATCCCTAGTTATCAGTTCATTCATGCAAAGATAAAAGTAAAACTAAGCCCAATTATACATGCAATATTCAATGAACCATCACCCACTACAAAAAAACTGCCATTAAGCTTAGTCATAGGTTGATCTGTTGATCTAAAAATTCATATATGCCCACCAATTTGGCTTAGTCAAGTTATATAATACCTAAACCATCCATATATCTATCTAGCCCCCTTTTAAATTTGACAAGAGAATCACAGTCAACAATCTCTTGTGGCAAGTAATTCCAAAAATTAACAACTCTATTACTGAAAGAGTATTTTCTTAGATTGAGATGGCATGGCTTCTTTTTAATTTTCTTATCATGTCCTCTAGTTAATCTTCCACGGTCCACTATAAAGTATTTTTCAATCTCTGTATTACTGTCAGATGCAAATATTTTGTAAACTTGAATCATATCCCCTCTGAGAAATCTCCTTTCAACCGAGAACATTCCTAACTCCTTCAACCTCTCTTCATAGCTCTTATTTTCAAAGCCAGAAATCATCCTTGTTGCTCGACGTTGTACTCTCTCCAGCATATCTATGTCTTTTCTTAAATGAGGAGCCCAAACCTGTGCACAATACTCTAATGCTGGCCTAACATAGCTATTATATAGCTTGCTTATAACCTCTTTGCTCTTGTAAACTACATTGCGATTAATTATACCTAACATCTTATTAGCTCTACTCTGCCCCCCGTACCCCCCCGACCCGTGAGTGATGGTGATAAAATTTTTACCTACATTCCTCTCTCTCTCTGCATATATTTTATTATTATTATTTATTATTATTATTATTATTATTATTATTATTATTATTATTATTATTATTATTGTTGCTCGACGTTGTACTCTCTCCAGCATATCTATGTCTTTTCTTAAATGAGGAGCCCAAACCTGTGCACAATACTCTAATGCTGGCCTAACATAGCTATTATATAGCTTGCGTATAACCTCTTTGCTCTTGTAAACTACATTGCGATTAATTATACCTAACATCTTATTAGCTCTACTCTGCCCCCCGTACCCCCCCGACCCGTGAGTGATGGTGATAAAATTTTTACCTACATTCCTCTCTCTCTCTGCATATATATTATTATTATTATTTATTATTATTATTATTATTATTATTATTATTATTATTATTATTATTATTATTATTATTATTATACACTACACCATATCCCGCATCATGCAGAGTGGTTTCGACTGCAGAAACGAAAATTCCTGCAATCGTACTTGGGAATATATATATATATATATATATATATATATATATATATATATATATATATATATATATATATATATATATATATATATATATATATATATATATATATATATATATATATATATATATATATATATATATATATATATATATATATATAATTATTATTATTTTGCAAATTTTAACTTATTTCCATTTTTAGCATCAACATATTTTAAAATATAGCAACTCGTCAAAATATTGAAAGGAGAGTTTTATAATTGCGGCAGACGTTATTATGACGTCATAATTATTCCTATTATTTTAAACTTTTTTTTTTTTTTTTTAGTTTAAGTGTTTTTTTAATTTTTTTTTCTTACAAAATAATTTGGCGTTCGTCGATTAACCAAAAAAACAAAAACATATCATTTCCTTTTCGTAGTTAAGCTGAGAAGGAAAAAAAAAACGGACCCCCTACACTAAAATGTTATCTATATTAAAATACACACCGTAACATACGGTACATGCTTCTGCTCTTCATTCAAGAACGCACTTAAATTTCAGATCGCGTAATTACTGTTGAAGCCAAAATTGAGGATGCCAGTGAAAATTCTAAGATGAATCAGTCCTTCTATTTCCAATATACCCTTCCAGAATCCATTGACGTAGAAGCTCTCGAGTCTGTTTTTACTCATGATGGAGTATTAACCATAGAAGCACCTCAAACTTCATCTGAAGGTCCAAGAACTATAAATATTAAAAGGGAGTAAAGAAAACTGACCCCAAAAAAGTGTAGAGCATGTATACATGTTTAAGTTTTAGATTACTTAGTTCTTGTGGTTTAATATTTTTGTATTGTAAAATATTTACATATGGAAGCTTTATATTATGCAGCTGTTATTGTCTTATCATTTTCGTTTGGATATTGCTGAAGACAATTAACAATTGTACATTTTTGTGATATTAATAAATTAAGTGTTAAGTAGAATTTTTCACTTTCATAAGTATCGCTCAAGTCTTAGTCTGTTTAAATTCTGTACCTTTTTGCCATTCAAACTCGAAAATGCCTCGTATTCATAAGAAGATACTTTCCACACATCCACATGTCCATCTTTGGCAATGGCTACTCCAGGGGTGCTTAAATTAAATATTATCCTATTCATTTTTTCAATATTGTTCTCGATTAATGTTAAATATAACCATCCAATAAGGGATATGAAAATTGTTTTCGGATTTATTGCTGAGAATAATTTCTTTGTTTCGTGCTGTACCATCTTTATAGTTCCTCTTATTACAAGTAGCAGTATTGGTATGTAGGAAATGTAGAATATATTCCTTAATGTATAATAATGATAATCTTTATTTTCAAAATCGTCATATATGCATGCATACAACGATATGAAGTGGTGCCACTTTGCTGTTCTACATTCTTCACTCCTGCCGAATCTATGGTAAAGATGTTATACGAGCTCCGAACCGGACAAAGATTGAATTTAGTAGTCAACATCACTAGGCTTTTTAAGCTCTTCAAGAATTTGTTCGTATGACATTTGCGAAATATCGTAGTAAGACTCTGGAAGTACTTTTTCGTACAAGGTGTATTCTTTACCATTATACTTGTTCTTAAATTTTCTTGCTATATATTGAATAGGAATAGAGCTGGTTTCACCATATTATGTATCATTATCATTTTGTGTTCTTGAATTTGTATCATCTAATCTTTCCAAATTAGTGTTATTGTAAAAGGAATCGGATTCGTCTTTAGCCATTACTTATTCTGCTTTTAAAGAGAGAGATTCGCCATCATTATATTAATCAATTTTTCTTTAAGTAAGTTTTAGAGCTCTTGCAACAACAGGCTTTTATTTTCTGTATGTTCTTTTTAAGAGTTTTCTGTATTTGGAATTTTCATAAAGTCCGTTCATCAGTACGCCATTTAAATGAACATCAAGTGTATGTTTTTAATTTTTAGACATAACGTTTGATCTTTCAGAACTGTAAATGAACATATTGTGCATATTGATTGCCCATGGATTCGTGGGGTTTTCAATTTGTCGTTTATTTTAGGGTTTGTTATATCTTTTAATAAACTAATCTTCTACAAATTTAAATGGATTTACATTTGAAAGATATTCTTAGCCTTCGTAAGAAAATAGTTTTCCACAAGTTAAACAAACTTAAATCAATGTTACTAAAATAATCAAATTCATTGTTATCCAAATAACTGTTCGCAGTTAATAAAGTTTCTGCTGAATGAAACTTTTCAAAAGAAATTTTAACTCTGAAACTAGATAATAATTACGTTATTTATATAAAAAGAAATAATAGTTTTAAAAATTTGTCAATAGCTTAGTAATAAAAAGCCCAAAAGATTTATATACGTGAGCTTCACGCCTGTTATTTAGTAATTTTTCTCTCGAAAAATCTGCAAGTGAACTGACCTCTCGTGCTACCAAAATTGTATTTTCATGTTTAATGGAACCGAAGTTTACCAACAAATATAAAGAAAAAAAAAACTATTTGTTTACGTCATATATATATATATATATATATATATATATATATATATATATATATATATATATATATATATATATATATATATATATATATATATATATATATATATATATATATATATATATATATATATATATATATATATATATATATATATATATATAGATTTGAAAAAAATAAAAATAAAAAAAATATATATATATATATATATATATATATATATATATATATATATATATATATATATATATATATATATATATATATATATATATATATATATATATATATATATATATATATATATATATATCACAATAACCGTGAACTCATATACAGTTAATTCCCCAATATGAAATTTTTTTTTTCTTTATAAAATTAAACCAAACGGTTTTAATATAAAGATAAAAAATAAAACCAATAGGTTCACATAAAATAAAACAAGCCTTCGAAAGACATATCTGGTCTCCCATCTTTAAGATGCTAATTACAATAAGTCCGAAATTTTAAGTAGTTAAAATATTAGAACCCATTACGTCACACTATTTAAGCCAAGAAGAAATTTATTTAAAAAGTTATTCTTCAAAATGAGCCCGTTAAGAAAATCCTCCAAAGTCAGATTCTCATTTATATTCTTTTTTTTTATATACATATATTTTTCATGAAATTTCTTTTGTCGATTTCATTGATCTTGAGCATCAATTTTGCATTCTTTAAATTTATTCCAAGATTCTTTTTAGTCTGACGGTGATATAAAGAAGAGTTCTCGTCCCCAACACTTAAAAGCATATCTGTGCTGGTACACTTTCATATTTTCTTGGGGAATTAACACACACACACACACACATATATATATATATATATATATATATATATATATATATATATATATATATATATATATATATATATATATATATATATATATATATATATATATATATATATATATATATATATATATATATATATATATATATATATATATATATATATATATATATATATATATATATATATATATATATATATATATATATATATATATATATATATATATATATATATATATATATATATATATATATATATATATATATATATATATATATATATATATATATATATATATATATATATATATATATATATATATATATATATATATATATATATATATATATATATATATATATATATATATATATATATATATAATATATATATATATAATAATTATAAGTTTTAAAAAAAAATTTTAATAAAAATAAAGTACAAAACTATGTACAGTTCAGCCACAAACATAACTGTACCCTCTTAACAATATAAGCACCTAATTGATGAAGTTAAAAAAATAATCCTATTTGACTAAATTTATTGCTTTGAATAGGAGCATTGCAATTAATAAATTAAAAATCTTTTATCAACAATGAAATTTTTTTAACAAAATAAAAAATTTTATTATAAAACATTATTTTAACAAAAAAATTAATAAAAACAATTCGCTTTCTCTTTTGACATAAATTACAAAAAATGATTTCACAGCTGAAATATTTTCAAATAAATAAAAATCTAAAACATGGAAAAAATTCTTACTACAAGAATAGCTAAGGAAATCACTAAACTTTATAACGTAGTATTTTAAATTTCATGAACACAAAACAGTATAAAAATTTATTCACCCTTAATACCTCCCAGACCATATAATATAGAATAAAAACTTAATCAAAGGCTTGATACTCTTTTATTAAAGCCTCAGCAATTACTAATCTCTGTATTTCTGACGTCCCTTCGTAAATTTCGGTGACTCTTGCGTCTCTGTAATGCCTTTCTGCCGGCATGTCCGACACATATCCCATACCTCCTAAAATTTGAATTGCCTGATGAGATACATACGTCGCAGTTTCTGATGCTGCTAATTTTGCCATAGCCGAGAACTAATATATATATATATATATATATATATATATATATATATATATATATATATATATATATATATATATATATATATATATATATATATATATATATATATATATATATATATATATATATATATATATATAGTGAGATGTAATCTTCAAAAATTTTACTTCAATTTATTATCACAGTTTTACATAATATGAAGGAATGACACATGAGTAGTAAATGAGTAATGCAATCTATTGTTTACATTTTCATGTTTGATTCAATTCTTTATCCAATAAAGTATTCAAAATACGAGATTTAAGTAAACAAACAATAGCCAATAAAAATTATTACAGATATATTTATTTTATGAAAATATTTAGCAATGAATATTATTTCATTCGAGACTGAACAATATTGAAATGTATGACCATAAATACATCTGAAGGTAGAACATAAATAATAAAACTTACATTACAAGAAAGTAAATAAAACAACAAAACCTGATATTAAAATACTCAAATATTTTGCTTTACAAATAAACAAAAATATTAAAGCATATTTTTAAACAAATATTTAAACATACCTTTGCAAATGGTTTTCCTTCATCCTTTAAAGCTGCAGCCTTATACGTCAGAAGTCGTGCAGACTCTATGCGGAGACCCATATCGGCAATTTTTTGCTGGAAATATGAAAAATCGGTGATATTTAGACAATTATTTTCAAAATATAAATGGGCAAATAATTTCTACATCACATAATTTTTCTATAACCGTAAAACTTGAAATTTTTCATTTTATGTCACCAATTATTTATTTATGAATATAATCCAGCAAGCAATATCAATCGAAAAGCAGATACCGTAAGACAAGGGAGTGTAATGGGCGTTTCCACCCATTGTTACTCAACTTTGTTCAACTTTTTAAAGCATAATTCAAAGAATAAATGTATTCAGTACTACTCATGTGTTAACATATATAAAAATTAGAATTCAGTACCTGAATGGTCTGCATCTTCAATATAGGTTTTCCAAAAGCTTGCCTTTTACCAGCATAATCTATAGCGCATTCAAATGCTGCTTGAGCAATACCCAATGCTTGCGCTGCCACTCCAATACGGCCAGCATCTATCAGTGATTGAAAATGACATCACTAATATATATTTTGTCTGAATTATATAGAACAATACGTCATGAAGCCAGGAACTCAAAAAAAGTGTCCCATAACTGGCTAAAAGTATACCTCTATACTCTATTTCTAAATTAGCTTCAAAAGAGTATGGAGAGAAAAAAAAAACTTTTTATCAAAGAATACCATATTAAATTCCGAATACAATCCTACAAAAAATATTCAAAAGCAAAAATTTTAATGTTTTATATGGAAATATTAACTCACCTAACGACATCATCGCAATTTTGAAGCCCATTCCTAAGTTACCAAGTAAATTTTCTTTTGGTAGTGTACAGTCGTCGAATATTAAGTTGCACAAAGACACAGCCTTGACACCCATTTTGTCTTCCTTTTTACCTACACTCAACCCTACAGAAAATATTAAATATAATAGCTAAAAATAATGGGGAAGAATTATAGGTGTGGTGAAATTGTTTATTTTAAGTCAAATAGTTAATGGAATTGAATAATGATAGTCAAGTTTTATGCAAATATATTACAAATGAGACAACTCTAAAGATTTCAGTGAAAGTAATCACAACAGTTATAAAAAAGTAAACTATTTAAATTAAGTTACACAACACAAACATGCGCAACCACACCATATATATATATATATATATATATATATATATATATATATATATATATATATATATATATATATATATATATATATATATATATATATATATATATATATATATATATATATATATATATATATATATATATATATATATATATATATATATATATATATATATATATATATATATATATATATATATTATATATTTTAAGTGTACAGAAGTAGCCACATGTCACGTAAAAGCTATACTGAGTCGAGAATCGACATCAGGGGCAACTCGACATGAAAGAGTTAAGTCTTAAAGAACAGATTCAGCGATCTGAGGAAAGCAAAGATGCACACAGGATGAAATTGAGGTGATTCCAACAAGAGGTAAGGAAGGCGACTGGGATAAAGCAGAGAATATATAGCAGAAAAGAACTTGCGTCTGAGGTCGGAGACAGCTATACACTCTATAAAAATATTGTGGACCGAAAGAGGATAGAGACGGCAAAAACGACAGAACGGCGGGTTGTCCCTGGTCATAAGGTAGCCGTGGGTCAGATTCGTGTGGCCAATTCTAAGACGAGCCAAGACAACTTCCTCGCGGCCACTTCGCCTAAAGATATATAATAGATTAAATGGATATCGAAAATTATCACTCAATTGACTGGGACAATGCTTCCTTCGTTTTCCTCTCTAGAGTGTAAAATACTAATCGTATGATTGAATCTTTTTTATAAAATTTATACAAAACTTTCACTCTTCCCCCGGATTCTTTGACATGGATGACATCACTTTCAATTTCCTGAAATCCATTTTGGTTGAATGTCGGGTTGCTAGTCAACTTAATAGATTGAGCCCGGTCTGATTTTTGTGCGTCTGTATGTGTGAAGTTTCCGCCCCTTTTCTTTCGTCTCCAGCTAGTCGTGAGTGCTCAGAGGGTTCTCATTTCTCTTCATTTGCGATTGAATAAGGAAGCATTTAGCTTTGAAATGTTTCGCGTCGTTTTAACCTTTCTACTTAATTTTTACACGTGTTTTAACATTTTTTGTTAAAACGTCTTAATTTCTTTTACTTTTTATAGTTTCATTGAATTGTTTTGAAGAGTTTATATATTCTTAGAGTGCTAGTGAGATTTATGCTTTAATTTATTTATTTATTTTATATATATATATATATATTAGGGATGGAGCGATACCAAAATTTTTACCGATACCGATACCGATACCGATATACCGATACCTAAAAATAGCCGATACCGATACCGATACCGATACTAAAAATATATAAAATATACCGATACCGATATTATTTTATATATTAAGAATATATATATATATATATATATATATATATATATATATATATATATATATTATATATATTATATATATATATATATATATATATATATATATTGATGAAAAGTGAGAATAAAGTAGGAGATAGAACAAAACCATGAGGAATTTCCCAATATATATATATATATATATATATATATATATATATATATATATATATATATATATATATATATATATATATATATATATATATATATATATATATATATATATATATATATATATATATATATCCTCTGGTGAACAAAGTCCGGATTCCTGCCAATATCCACCAGAGTTGGGGAACTGTCGGAAATCTGTTCGCTAATGGCTGACATGACCCGAGACACGGCGTTTATAAGTGTTCAATTCAAAGGAAGTTGGGAAAACAGATAAAGGGAGTGTGTTTCAGACTTTACTAGTAGAGTACGTGTAAGATTGAGCATAGCTGTTAAGTCTGATTTCGGAAAGTTGGACAGAGAAAAGATGAGACTGTGTAGAAAGTCGTGTCGTATGAGCCCTTCTCAATGGAGGAGGTATGCGATGTGAGAGTTCAGAAGAGCGGTGTCCGTTGTAATAGCGATACTATTAAGAGAGTGACGCAACAATTCGACGGGAAGAGATTGGAGAGAGTTGGTAAGAGCAGGAAAGGTGATAAGACGAAAAGCCCTAGACTCCACCTTTTCGAGAAGAGCTGTATGTGTGGAACCACTCCAGATGTGTGAGGTGTACTCCATAAAGGGTCGAACAACACCCTTATAAAGAGCAAGCAACCACGAAGTCGCCTCAGAACTCCCAACCTCTTAGAAGCTTTGTTTCCAAGAAAGTTCACGAGAAAAAGAAATATGGAGAATATTGAGGACAGATGAAGGTTTGAGTTGAGTGTTTTCGAAGAAGATGTCCTAATTGTGTGGAAGATTGTGTCGAGTAGAAAGATTGAGGAATTAAGTTTTTGAGGCATTGAAAACGACCATGTTTTCTATTCTCCAATTTGAAATACGAGAAAGATCAGAGGTCAGTTACTCCAATCTATACTTCTTGAATCTATAAACTGCTGTTGGGAGGGGCGGGGCGTCTTTCATTGTGAAAAGAGTAATGAAGGGTGGAGTTATCGGCATAGGAGTGTATAGGAGACGAAGTAATAGAGAAAAGGTCATTGATGAAAATTAGAAAAGAGTTGGGGATAGGACAGATCCTTAAGGAGCGCCAATATTTATAGATTTATAGGGAGAACTGTGGCCGTCTGCAACAGCTGCTATATTACTGCCGGAAAGAAAATTAGAGAGAAGGATAGATTCCAAGAGGGAAGTTTGGAAATGAAAGCTTTGTGCCAGTTTCTATCGAGGGCTTTCAATATGTCTAGAACCACAGCAAAAGACTCACTGAAACCCAGAAGAGCGGAGGGCCAAGAGTCAGAAAGTACGGAAAGAAGATCACTAGTTGAACGTTCTTTACGAAAGCCATACTGGCGATCAGAGATTAGGTTAGAAGAATTAAGGTGCTTCCAAATCTTCTTGCTAAGGATAGAATCGAAAACTTTAAAGAGAACGCAGGTTAAAGAAATAGCACGTTAGTTAGAGGGTTGAGAGGGGTCCCCTTTCTTCGGCACAGGCTAAATGAGCGAGCGTTTCCATCAAGAAGGGAAGGTCGAAGTGAAGAGACAAAGACTAAATAGTTTACCAAGGCAGGGTGCAAGCTCAGAAGCACAAGTTTTAAGAACCGCAAGAGGAATACTATCAGATCTGGATGTTACAGAAATTAATTAAAAAATCACAACGTGCGCCGGGGCAAGCCGAACTTAAGGTCCTGGCGGCACCATCCCCATCATCGGAGTCCACCAACTCTCAGGTGATAATGGGGTGAGGAGTGGATGAGGGGCATTCTTTGGATGAAGCTCCTCGAAGCATCTCTGAGGCTGCTTTGAATTTCACTTTTTTTTTTTTTTTAATTTCTTTTTTTTTTATCATAAAGGTAATGTACGAGTAAGAGCTTGTAAATTTGGAACATGAGAAGGGAGTAGGGGGAAGGAAAAGTGGGAGCATAGACACTCCAATATGAGGCGAGGGTACACTAGAGACCCTCTGAGAAGGTGAAACGCGAAAAGGAACGAACCAAAGGGCTAGGGAATGAAACGGAATGGTCGAGACCAGCGGTTCCCAACCTTTTTTTCCTTCCGTACCCCTTCATAATGTTCCGTACCCCTTCGTACACACACAAATCCAATTTCTATATATATATATATATATATATATATATATATATATATATATATATATATATATATATATATATATATATATATATATATATATATATATATATATATATATATATAGAACAATAATTTAATTTCGTAATTTGATATTCTATAATCTATATTCTATTAATATTTTCCTTTTACGTTCTTTTTTAATTAATCCATATATTTTTTTGTGTACCCCCAATCGATAGCAGGCGTACCCCAGGTTGAGAACCGCTGGTCTAGACCATACAGTCACTCCCCGGATTATGACCAATAAAGGATACTTGCATCGCTTTGGACGGCTCTACGTTCTTCCTACACACACACACACACGCATTTATATATATATATATATATATATATATATATATATATATATATATATATATATATATATATATATATATATATATATATATATATATATATATATATATATATATATATATATATATATATAATATATATATCATGTACCTTGGTTACCATCTTAATATGTTACTAACGGATTAATCAAGGATTAAAATAAGATAAAATATTTAAGAAAACAAACCAAATGTAAGAATTAAATAGCAAGCAACATATCAATGTTCTGGAAAGAAAATTATCGCGAAATGACGTTTCAAAATATTACGTAATATTAATTAAAAATTACACCATTTAATTAAGCCAAAGGGATGAAAAAAATCTGGTATCGGTATCGGTAAGGTATCGGTCATATTTAGCCGATACCGATACCGATACCTGAAAAGCTCCGATACCGATACCAATACCGGTATCGGAAAATATGCCGATACTTGCCGATACCGATACCGATACCGATACTTCACTCCATCCCTAATATATATATATATATATATATATATATATATATATATATATATATATATATATATATATATATATATATATATATATATATATATATATATATATATATATATATATATATATGCATCATATCCCGCATGATGCAGGGTGGTATTGACTGCAGAAAGTTTTAACATTCCTGCAATCGTACATGGGAATAAAAAAGCGTTAAAAGGGTTCCCAGCTTCTAGAACCATGCGAAGAACAGTTCTTCATTTGACTTGACTGCAACGAAATAATCATACTTTATTGACCAGAAGTTACCTTTATCTAAACTCTTCTTTTTTCTTTTAATATTTAATTTTCCATTTAACTGCCGAAATTACGTTATATCGAAAGATGTGTTGATTCACAAAAAATAATTTTATTGAATTTCTGTTAATTTAGTATCCAAAAAAATGCTGAATTATAACTGAAATTCAAAAGAAAGTTTTAATTTTGGTCAAATTCTTCTTGCATAATTCCACAAACAAACTTTGCAACCTCAGGAAGAAGATCGCTAAGCCTCGGATACAAAGCTTACCCTTCTCCTTTCTTCTCCTCTCTGCTGCTCTTCACATCTCTTCTCTTCTTGACTTCCTTTGATGTTCCTGACTTTTCTTCTTCCCATCTGCTTCCAAGCACATCCACTCTCGAAGGCAGTCGAATTATATGTATATATATATATATATATATATATATATATATATATATATATATATATATATATATATATATATATATATATATATATATATATATATATATATATATATATATCGGAAAATTAACTATTTATGCATGTATGTATGTATGTATGCATGCATGTATGCATATAAGTGTAAGTGTGTGTGTGTGTGTGCATGTGAATAGATATGAATTTGGGTAATATATATATATATATATATATATATATATATATATATATATATATATATATATATATATATATATATATATATATATATATATATATATATATATATATATATATATATATATATATATATAATATATATATGCGTTGATACATAGATACATATGCGTTGCATATGTATCTATGTACATGTGTATGCATGTGTAAATAAATTTTTTATATATGTATATGTTTGTTGTATATTTATATGAATGGATGTGTACGTATGTATGTACGCATGCATGTAGGTACATATTAGGAATGAATGTTTGTAGAGTGTTCTTGTGTTCGTATGAGCTGGCGTAGTATAATCGTTTTATTAATACACGCAAGTGTATGTAAATGGATTTTGATTTAGAAAACCTGTCAAATTCTTTCTTCAAATTCATTGTTTATTTTTTTCTTTTATTTTTCACTTCTTTTCTAACCTCCCTTTGAATATAGACCCGGGGTGTTGGGTCGAAAGCTGAAGGTACGTCCTTATTTTTTTCGTATTTTGTGTTTTATTTTAATTTATTGCTACTTCGTTTTATTGTTATATGATTTTATTGTCTTACGAAGTTTCTTATTTGGGTCACGAATGTAGTTCTTTAGACCATGAGCGCAGCATATATATATATATATATATATATATATATATATATATATATATATATATATATATATATATATATATATATATATATATATATATATATATATATATATATATATATATATATATATATATATATATATATATATATATATATATATATATATATATATATATATATATATATATATATATATATATATATATATATATATATATATATATATATATATATATATATATATATATATATATATATATATTTGCTCTCTTAGTGGAAGGATGTGTTGTGTCAGTGACCTAATTTAGTGTATGCTTGTGTTTTTTTTATATAGTTTTTTAGTTTTAAATGTGTTCATTTACTTTAATTTTTCTCTAACGTGTATAGTGTTTTAATCTTTTAGTGTTTCTAGTTAATTATAAGAAGTTTTTATTGAAAGATGAGTTCGTCTTTTTTTAAGATAAGTATTGTTTTAACATTAATTAAAATTTTACCGTTTTAAATTTGCTATATATTTTCTTTGAGTTTTAATTAAATTGCTCTAGTCATGATTTACCTCTTTTTTGTATTAATAATCATAGTTTTAATATTTTAATATTAATTTTAATAGTTTTAATTTTTATTATTATTAATTTTTAATGTTTATTTTTTATATTTGTGTGTGCAAACGTCCGTGTGCTAGCGTGCGTGCGTGCGTGTTTATATTTCTGTGAATGCCAAATTTGAGTGGTCGTGGGGTTGGGCCTTGACGGGGGCTTTCTACCACTTTTGCTAACGTCCGTGGCCTCAGAGCTAATCTCGCATCCGTTGAACATCACCTCACTAACTCTCGTCCTAACCTTTTACTTCTGTCTGAGACCAAGCTGGACAGGGGATTCTTTCTCTATCAATCTTAATGTTTCTAACTATAACTTTTTTAACAATTTCCGACTAAATGGTGTAGTTTGTGCCTATATTAACTAACGCTCCTGTGACACGTGTCGTAAATATTGAATCTCCTAATTTCGATGTTTAATGGCTCAAAATCCGTCTTCCTACTACTACTATAGTTATCTTGTGTTTCGGCTATTGCTCCCCTAATGGAACAAATTTTACAGTTTTTTTTCAATATCTTACTACTTCTCATGAGACTGTTACTTCTTCTCATCCAAATGCTGAAGTTCTCTATTTAGGGGATTTCAACGTACACCACACTGAGTAGTTGGGTTCCTCTCATACTGATACAGGTGGGAAGGAGGCCAAATCATTCAGCATTCTTAACGATCTGGAGCAGTTGATTAGGGAACCCACACACATTCCAGATCGTCCTAACCAATTCTTGAATACACTTGATTTATGCGTCACCACTACTCCTTCTAGATATAAATACAACATTTTCTCTCCTATCGATAACTCTGACTATAATCTTATAGCTCTTAATTATAATGCTTCCTCTCCAACAGCTCCACAATGCCCTAAGCGCACATTCTGGCACTTCAATCGGGCTAGTTGGGGGGCAATGCGTCGCTAATTTGCTAACTATCATTGGAGTATATCTTGCTTTGCTTTGTCTCTTCGGACGCTTCGGTCTCTGCTGAAAAGGTAGGGGCTGTTATCGTCGATGGGATGAGCAGATTCATTCCATCAACTAAATCCTTTTCTCCTCAAAATCCATAGTTTGATGGCGATTGTTCTCTTGTTCTTCGTGAGGCAATGAATTTTCGTTCAGCTCGGAATCGTTGCATGGATGTTCTTCGACGGACTAAGCGTACTTTCATTAAAAGGAAGTGATCAGACCTCCATGGTTCTCCTACTGATAAAAAATTTTTGGCCTCTTAAAAATATCTCCAATAACTTTTGTAAATCTGCCTTTCCTCCTCTTACTCGCTCTGATGGCTCAGTAGCTAATACTCCCTCTGAAAAGGATAATCTCTTCCGACTCCTTTTTTCATCTAATTCCACCCTTCACGATTCTGGCATCTCTCCTCCTACTCCTTCTCCTCTCTCTACCTGTGATTACTTATGATCGGGTGCATGGAATACTGAAATCTATGAACGTCAGGAAGGCCAGTGGCTCGGATGGCATTTCCCCTAGTGTTTTGAGGGAGTGTGCTTCCGAGTTGGCGACTGTCCTCGTTTAGCTCTACTCTCTTTGCCTTAATACTAATAATTTTCCTCAGTTCTGGAAGCGCACATTTGTTGAGCAGATCCCGAAAAAAGATAGCCGCTCTGACCCTTCCAACTATCGACCTATAACTCTCACTTTTGTTCTGTCTAAAATTTTTGAAACTCTCCTCAACTCTCATTTCCTGGAGCATTTGGAGTCTCATTCTTTTCTATCGGATCATCAGTATGGCTTTCGAACGCTCGAGGTCAACTGGTGATATACTTTCCTCTCTCACTGATTTATGGTCTTCTGCCCTTAGGGACTTCGGAAAGCCTTCTGTGGTGGCGCTTGACATATCCAAGGCTTTTGACAGGGTATGGCTTGAATCGCTGCTCTCTAAGCTCCTTTCCTTTGGGTTTCCCACATCCCTTTGCTTATTCTTGTTTAGTTTTCTCTCAGATCGTTCAATTTCGGCACTTGTAGATGGAGCGACCTTTTCTTCCTTTCCTGTCAATTGTGGTGTTCCTCAAAGTTCTGTTTTATCTCCAACTTTATTTTTACTTTTCATTAACGACTTTCTCAACTGCACTTCTAACTCAGTTCACTCTAATGTTGATGACTCATCTCTCCATTCTTTTACTCATTTCAAATCTGCTCCCTCTTTTGCTTCTCATTTTCAACTTTCCAATTCTATTTTTGCTGATCTGTATGGGATTTCTCGGTGGTCATAGCAGCCTTGTGGAATTCTACACTTTAAAAACTCATCTTTTTCACATCTCCCTCTCCAAATCATCTCCCAACTTTCCTATTTTCTTCGATGGCTCTAACGTCTCACCTTTAAACAGCATTAACATTCTTGGTCTTAACATAAACACTAAATTATTTTGGAAGCCACACATCACAATGTGGAATTCAACTTTAAAAACTCATCTTTTTCACATCTCCCTCTCCAAATCCTCTCCCAACTTTCCTATTTTCTTCGATGGCTCTAACGTCTCACCTTTAAACAACATTAACATTCTTGGTCTTAACATAAACACTAAATTGTTTTGGAAGCCACACATCACAATGGTTGCTAAGGTGGCCTTTAAGAAGCTGGGAATACTGTTCAGGTTGCGAGAATTTCTCTCTTCAGAGCAGTTACTCCAATTATTATATGGAGTACTGTTCTCACATTTGGGGGAGGGCTCCAGTTCCTCCTCTCTTCTGGTAGGGTTGAGTCTAAGGCTAAAAGATTAATTAACCGTCCTCTACTTTCAAACTCTCTTGACCCTCTATCTCTGCGACGTGATGTTGGCGCACTATCTTTTTTCTACAGGTACTACAATGGCAGGTGCTCGAGGGAATTGGCACCTCGCATTCCACCCCCATTGCGTCGCCCTCGTTACACAAAGGGTGCCCTGCTCTCGCACGAATTTTGTGTGGATGCTGGAAACCCCAGACTTGCCCGTTGTGGTGCCTGCTTCTTTCCAGCTACCTCTGTTCTGTGGAACTCCCTACCATCATCTATTTTTACTCCAGCATTTAATCTTCCTCTCTTCAAAGTTTCCATCTGCGCCCATCTGAGTGGTGTTTGTTAGGTTCGGGGCTGGGTGGGTTCTCTTCTTCCTTTCTCTTTTATAAGGCCCGCCCTTGAAAAGGGGCTCTTCCAGTGTTAAAAAAAAATAAAAATAAAAATAAAAAAAAAAATAAAAAAAAATAAAAAAAAAAATATATATATATATATATATATATATATATATATATATATATATATATATATATATATATATATATATATATATATATATATATATATATATATATATATATATATATATATATACCTATACAAACCATCTGTGGGTAGTGGAAATATGAAACATGATATTCCTTTGTGTTTAAGTGATTTATCTGTAGCACAAAAGACAATTCCAGCTTCTGCTTCGTACCCATTGGAAACCCAGGCTTTAGTTCCATTTAAAGAATAACTTCCATCCTCTTTGAAACTTGCTGTAGTTGAAGCTGCACCTGCATCACTCCCATTTTCTAATTTAAGAAAAAGGAGTTGAAAAGTCTTAATTTTTTATTTTTTTTTTAAACTGGTAAATGTAATACTGCATAACTATCATATTTACTTATTTGACTACACACCTATATAATTAATATATATATATATATATATATATATATATATATATATATATATATATATATATATATATATATATATATATATATATATATATATATATATATATATATATATATATATATATATATATATATATATATATATATATAAAGAACACTATTGCCTCGTATTCTAAAAATGTAAAAAGATTTTAAAAGGAGGAGTTTATATTGAGCTCTCTATCACAAGCAGAAACTTTTGAAATGATCCCTGAGGAACACAACTATTAACAGATTTAAAGGGAGAAAGGTTGGCGGTCTACAACTGCTATAGAAAGACTGGAAAGGAATCAGAAAGAGACCACAGATTCCAAAAGAGGGAAGTTTTGATATCAAAGCTTCATGACAGACGCTATTGAAGGCTTTCGATATGTCTACAGTGACAGCAAAAGATTCACAGAAATGCTGAAGAACGGAGACCAAGAGTCAGAGAGATGGAAAGATGATCACCAGTACAGCGTTTTTCATAAAATGCTATACTGGCGATTAGAGATAAGATTAAAAGAATTGAGATGTTTCCAAATCTTCCTGTTAAGGATAGATTAAATTTTTTAGAAAGAATTAAGGTCAAAGAAATAGCATAGTAGTCGGAGGGTTGAGAAGGTTCCCCTTTTTCGGTACTGGGTGAATGAGCGCACGTTTCCAGCAAGAAGGGAATGTTGAAGTAAAAGGCAGGCAAAATAGTTTACTAAGGTTTGGAATCTCAGAAGCACAAGTTTTGAGAACCACAGGAGCAGCACCATCAGGACCGTACGCCTTCTTGGTATTAAGCTCAGAGAGAGCAGACGTCTTTAGAAAAAAAATTATAATTTTAGGCATAAATGAGTTGGAGAGGGTTAGAGGAGGAGGAATAGCTCAAGAATCGTCTAAGGTGGAATTAAAGACAAAAGTTTGAGCGAAGAGTTCAGCTTTAGGAGAAGGCAAAACGGGTTGTACTGTCGGAAGATACTGGAAGAGGGAGTGGAAGAAGCAAAGTTAGAACTGAAATTTTTTGCAAAATACCAGAAAGGGTGCAATGAAGAGTAGCCAGAAAGATTTTTGCATTCAGGATGGCTGAGTTTTTTGATGTTACAGAGAATAGATTTTACACGATTAATCATTACATGGGAAATGAGTACGGCTTGCAAGTCCTACCAGCTGGCAGCACTGAAATGCCACAAACGTTTTTTTTTTTTAATAAATTAGTATCCACCCTGAATATATAATTGCATACCCATTCGATTTTGGGGTGCACGACTTGTATCCCCACTCACATAATAATAATAATAAATTTTTAAAATGTGACAAACACAGTCAAGGAGCTGCAATATTCCTAAAGAATAGATCTTGGCATTGGTATCGGTTTTTTTTTACTGATACCAATACTTAACTCCATCCCTAATATATATATATATATATATATATATATATATATATATATATATATATATATATATATATATATATATATATATATATATATATATATATATATATATATATATATATATATACCAAATTATTATACCCTTTCATTTTTCCAGCATTATTTCTACCTTACAATGTGCCATTGTCTAAGAGTGACTTCTATATAATAATGTCGTACAGTGGTTAAGTGTTGGACTTATATTGGCATAGTCCAATAGTAGAGTTTAGGGAGTGTTATTCAAGAGGTCGCTGGTTCAAATCCCAAAATTATTATATATAAATAATAATAAACATTGTGTGTATATGTATTTATATAGATAATAGTAAAACCATCTAAATATAGTGTAATGAACTAAAAAAAAAATCCATTACCACATTATTATACCCTTTCATTTTTCCAGCATTATTTCTACCTTACAATGTGCCTTTATCTAAGAGTGACTTTTAGAAAGTTTTGTATCTATTGAAAGTTTCGATAATTAATAATCATCCAAAAAAGGGCAGTTAACTGCCATGTTTAATTAATCACTACTTACTAATGAAATAATATTTGTAATGTAATATTATCCCATTTAAAAACCATAACTATCATGACAAAGATGACTAATCAGTGATTTAAAAATTAAAATATTGTAAAGAAGTTTGACCATTGCTACTACTGCAAACAATTTTGAATCTACACAATAACATACTTGTCATTCAATATATAATTATTTTACTTCCTACCTGGCTCAGACAATGAAAAACATCCAATTTTTTCTCCATTTGTAAAAGGAAGAATCCATTTTTCTTTCTGCTCTTCATTTCCAAAGTTTAAAATCGGACTCAGAAATAAGGTATTGTTCAAACTAATAATCCCTCCAACAGATGGACATCCTCTGTGAGTTAGCATGTAAATAGTTAATTAACAGTTTATGCTAAAAGCAAAAAAGATAGATAAATCTAAATACAAGTTATAATAGTTTTAAGAGGCTTAATAAAACACACAAATTGTTGAATGATAAAAACTTTGTTTAATATTTAAAATTTAGAAATTAACAGTTAAAAAACACATACAATAGGAAATCTAGCTATATTTAAGCTATTAATAATAATTTATAAGATGGAGATATATGGTAACTGAAAAAAATAGAATCAAACATTCATATTTGTTGCATAAATAACCCTTTATTTAAAATTTTAGGAATTGTAACTTTTTATTATTAATAAAGCTCAAAAGTTTTGGTTCTATTTTATATATTATATATATATATATATATATATATATATATATATATATATATATATATATATATATATATATATATATATATATATATATATATATATATATATATATATATATATATATATATATGCAATTTACCTAGATATTTCCTCTACTGCAATAGCATATGAGAGATAATCCAGACCCGATCCACCATATTTTTCTGGTAAAGTAATAGCCATCAATCCTAAATCCCCCAATTTTTTAACCTTTGCAAGGAGTGCTTTTATTAATAATGCTCTGGAGCAGTAATTTTCATTCAATAATTAGAATAAATGTAAACATATGAATATAAAGACAAACTTGACTTTTACCTAATTTTTTTATGTTCAATGAAGTATACAATATAGCAAAATGTATTTCTTTTTTTTTATATAGTATATATTACTTCTTTTTAGCATTTGACAAGTAAATATATAGTTACTTTACAAGACAATAAAATTATAATTATTATATTATGTTACATTTATGAATTACCAAAAAAAATATTATAACTGAATTTGGAAGACCTACCCCTGTGCACCAGGATCTTGAATTACGTGTTACATAGCTATTCACACCTTTAAAGAAAGTATTTCTAGTAACTCACTTGTTCTTTTGGGAAGCAACAATTTTTATCAAAGATTCCAGCTACTGGCTTCAACTCTGAATCAGCAAAATCCCTACAAGTTTTCTTAAGCATTTTGTGAGTTTCAGACAAAGACGATATCCCAGACATTGATCTTTTAAATGGAGAAGCCAACAAATTTTGTGCTACATTCAAAAGCGAAATTTAGAATAGTTGCCAAAAAAAAAAAAAAAATTTAGCATTTTGTAAGTTTCAGACAAAGAAGATATCCCAGACACTGATCTTTTAAATGCAGAAGTCAACAAATTTTGTACTACATTCAAAAGCAAAATTAAAAAGTTACAAAAAAAAAAAAAAAAAAAAAAAAAATTACAAAGTCAATAGTATCCCAGAAATAATTGGTAGAGAAATCAAAGTAATATATAAAACAAATTTAAAACTCTTAAAAGTGAACTTTTAATTTCTTCTCTTTAAGTTTAATTTCAAGAGCGAGAGAGTACAGACATTTCCTTCCATAATTACCACATTTATAAAAAAGGTAATCAGTATTTCATATGAGACAAATACAAATAAATAATGACAATTAAGCAGCAATATACTACATATATATAAATAAACATTAAAGAAACCTACTTATAAATTTATTATTCAGCATTATGATTAGATGTTTGAGAAACTGCTAATCTAATCTGATAAATAAACTTCAAAAATTGATTACCTTTAATATAGTTTTTAGGAAGAAAATTCAAATTTCCCAGCGACTTACCATGTTCTTACTTGTCCAGAACTGGATTATAATAAAACAATGAGAATCTTTTAACTTTTCAACTAAACTCTTAAGACACAAAAAGTGAATACTCATATTTTTGCCTGCCTAGGAGATTCAAAGGGGTAGGCAAAAGTATAAGTATTTCCTATTGGAGAAGATAAAATATTACAGAAGTTAATTTTTAGTGTCAACTGGTGATTTATGTCCTAAAGTATATTGACCTTTGAATTTAAAAATATTCTTTTTTAAGTGAAATTTGCATAACTTAATAAATAAATAATAAATATTCATATATTCAAGAGGGTTTACTCTTCTTATAAAGTGACTTACACTAGCATTGTAAATTCTTCCTCTAATATGAAAATATTAGATACTCATACATGTCTAAAAGCGCATATATATATATATATATATATATATATATATATATATATATATATATATATATATATATATATATATATATATATATATATATATATATATATATATATATATATATATATATATAATTCTTACCTGGTCTAAGTAGTATTACAGGAGACATAGTACTTAACTTAGATTTTTGGAAAGTAAAACCACTTAATCTTTTCAATACAGTACAAACTGTAAAATTTCCAGATTTATAAAAAAGGTAATCAGTATTTCATATGAGACAAATACAAATAAATAATGACAATTAAGCAGCAATATACTACATATATATAAATAAACATTAAAGAAACCTACTTATAAATTTATTATTCAGCATTATGATTAGATGTTTGAGAAACTGCTAATCTAATCTGATAAATAAACTTCAAAAATTGATTACCTTTAATATAGTTTTTAGGAAGAAAATTCAAATTTCCCAGCGACTTACCATGTTCTTACTTGTCCAGAACTGGATTATAATAAAACAATGAGAATCTTTTAACTTTTCAACTAAACTCTTAAGACACAAAAAGTGAATACTCATATTTTTGCCTGCCTAGGAGATTCAAAGGGGTAGGCAAAAGTATAAGTATTTCCTATTGGAGAAGATAAAATATTACAGAAGTTAATTTTTAGTGTCAACTGGTGATTTATGTCCTAAAGTATATTGACCTTTGAATTTAAAAATATTCTTTTTTAAGTGAAATTTGCATAACTTAATAAATAAATAATAAATATTCATATATTCAAGAGGGTTTACTCTTCTTATAAAGTGACTTACACTAGCATTGTAAATTCTTCCTCTAATATGAAAATATTAGATACTCATACATGTCTAAAAGCGCATATATATATATATATATATATATATATATATATATATATATATATATATATATATATATATATATATATATATATATATATATATATATATTCTTACCTGGTCTAAGTAGTATTACAGGAGACATAGTACTTAACTTAGATTTTTGGAAAGTAAAACCACTTAATCTTTTCAATACAGTACAAACTGTAAAATTTCCAGATTTATAAAAAAGGTAATCAGTATTTCATATGAGACAAATACAAATAAATAATGACAATTAAGCAGCAATATACTACATATATATAAATAAACATTAAAGAAACCTACTTATAAATTTATTATTCAGCATTATGATTAGATGTTTGAGAAACTGCTAATCTAATCTGATAAATAAACTTCAAAAATTGATTACCTTTAATATAGTTTTTAGGAAGAAAATTCAAATTTCCCAGCGACTTACCATGTTCTTACTTGTCCAGAACTGGATTATAATAAAACAATGAGAATCTTTTAACTTTTCAACTAAACTCTTAAGACACAAAAAGTGAATACTCATATTTTTGCCTGCCTAGGAGATTCAAAGGGGTAGGCAAAAGTATAAGTATTTCCTATTGGAGAAGATAAAATATTACAGAAGTTAATTTTTAGTGTCAACTGGTGATTTATGTCCTAAAGTATATTGACCTTTGAATTTAAAAATATTCTTTTTTAAGTGAAATTTGCATAACTTAATAAATAAATAATAAATATTCATATATTCAAGAGGGTTTACTCTTCTTATAAAGTGACTTACACTAGCATTGTAAATTCTTCCTCTAATATGAAAATATTAGATACTCATACATGTCTAAAAGCGCATATATATATATATATATATATATATATATATATATATATATATATATATATATATATATATATATATATATATATATATATATATATATATATATATATATTCTTACCTGGTCTAAGTAGTATTACAGGAGACATAGTACTTAACTTAGATTTTTGGAAAGTAAAACCACTTAATCTTTTCAATACAGTACAAACTGTAAAATTTCCAGATTTATATTTATAAATCATTATTTTAGCTGAAAGGTCAGAAAAAAATAATCAGGAAAGATGAAATATAGATTAATAATAAACATCGAGAAAAATTTAAAAATAATTAATGGTATTATATGTAATATATCAGAGGAGACATTCTGGATATATGCAAATATATGAATACATGATGAATATGCTTGAGAATGTTTAATATGAGAAAGGTAGTTCCGTGCAAAGTGTAACAATGTTACAATGATCCTTACTTTTAAATATGTGAAATTGTGAATTTTCTCAAAATTGGGTGTAGAACAAAGACCGTAATAAATATGAATGGAACTAGGATTTTTTTTTCTACCCAGCCCACAATATAAATATATATATTATATTAATGTATATACAGTAAGTCGGATGGATAGGGAGATTCATGGACAAATGGGGATAAGCCTCTTTTGTATACGAGTTTAAATTCAAAATTCACGACTATTTTATAATGAAGTCCTAGAAAGTTAGCTATTTTAAACATTTAAGTTACCACGTCGTTAATTAAGCAAAATTTGAGCAAATATTATGATTTTTCCTGTAAAACTTTTATAAAAAATAAATAAAATAAAGACATATAAAAGTATTTATGATTATTAAAATAAGCCTTTGTCATTTACGAAGCCATTTTAACTTTATTTTACTTTGTTTTGCGACAAAAATATAGATTCCTGATTGTTTTAAATATATAACATTGATATAAATTACTATAGTACAATTTTCTACACAGTAAAAGTATTACTTATAAGTAATACTTTTACTGTGTAGAAAGGGGAGTCGCACGAGCCCTTCTCAATCCAGGAGGTATACGATGAGAATGTTCAGAAGAGCAGAGTTCGTTGTAATAGCGATAACATAGAAAGAGACAGGGAGAAAGAGACTGGAGAGTGTTAGTGAAGTCAGGAGAGACGAATAGATCTAGACTCCACCTTTTCTAGGAGAACTATAAAAGTTGAACCACCCCAGATGTGTGAGGCGTACTCCATACAGGAGTGGAAAACACCCTCCATAGAAACCAAGCAACTGGGGTGGCGTGAAGAAATTCTGAAGGCGCCTCAGAACACCCAACCTCTTAGCAGCTTGTTTAAAAGAGATGTAATGTGATCACGAGAAAAAGAAACACCGAGAATATTAAGAACAGATGAAGGTTTGAGCTGTGTGTTTTTAAGAAGATATAGTTGTGTGGAAGGTTTTGTCGAGTAGAAAGATGGAGGAATTGAGTTTTTGAGGCAATGAAAACGAAAATGTTTTCTTGCTTCAATTTGAAATAAGTGAAAGATCAGAGGTTAGTTGCTCCAAGGCAAGAGTTTAACGAGCGGAAAGAGATTGGAAAGAGTTTGTAAGAGAAGGAGAGTTGACGAGACGAAAAGCCCTTGTTTGGAAAACTAGTTTCAGAAAACTAGTTTCTTATAAAATATTAAGCCACCATTCCATACTTCATAGTTTCTTATTGAACCTTAAATCATTATTTATCTCCCAGTTTATTTACTGTATTATGTCATCATTTTAGTTCTCTCAGTTTTCTCATATCCCAACTTGCTTACTGTATTATGTCATCATTGTTGAGTTTTTCTCAGTCTTCTCACAAATCATCATATTATTATATCTCCCAGTTTGCTAAAATTCATTACAAAAAATTGAAATGACTCTAGTAGAGGCATATATGACATTTAAATAATAAAAATAGAGTAAAAACTTTAATTAATTAAAAAAAAAAAAAAAAACATCTTTAATGTAACTAGAAAGAGATAAACTCAAGTCATTTGGCCCTCCCAAAAATCCACTAAAATGCCTCAGAGAAAAAACTCTCCAAAAGTGGTATCACAAAAAATGCTATCATAGCATGGAAAAAAAAGGGAGCTAGATAGAACAGAATTAGGACTTTTATATTTTGCCCTAACCAAAGATCTATATGTCTAAGAATTTTTACTGCAGAATATATTTTTTGTTACCAGCTGAAATGTGCATTAACTAAAAACAAAAAGAAGATCAGTTCAACCAGCCTCCCAGAACTAATCCTAGTGAATCTTGACATATCTGAATTTACCATTGTTCGAATCAAGATTTTTTCGCTGAAGAAAGGAAGCCAGAATCTCACAGGTGAGGTCAATTGATTGGTTAATATCTCTTTCTTATTTGCTCAACACCCACAAACAAAAAAATAAACCTTGTGGATGAATTAAACTTTCATTTTTAGTTATTTAAGGCTAGTGCCTTATTTTATACTCAATTTATTGTTGATTTCATGTATGCCTTTAGGAGAGTTGTTTGCAATATTCAATAATTAGAATTTCTCAATTATTTGGGTTTTAAAGTTGATTAAATCATCCAACAAGAATAATTTAGGATCTGAATAGCCCTATACTACCATTTCCTGTCTTGAGGTTATATCATTGTGGTGAACTGCATACAGTTTAGTATCACAACATATCTCCTAAAATTTTTACCATTTTTTTATAATTTGTCTAGTTGTTACAATAGGGCCTATCCATATTATTAGGTGGTTTTAGAAACAGACTGAATACCCTAAGTTGCATGACTAGAAATCTCCATATGAAATCTTTTATATTTTAGTGTTACTGTATAAAGTGTATTTACAGTATATTTATAGTGTATTCCATATTCCTCCACAGGGGAGAGAAGATAAACGAAGTTGCCCATCACCAATCCAGCAGCCTGAACGGAACAGTCCAAATATACATCATTATTATTATTATTATTATTATTATTGGTATCATCATTATCATCATTCTTGTTAGCTTTAAGATAGTAAAGAATTAATTTTAAAAAAAATCTTTTTTTGCATCCAAAAATTAATTTATATTTTACCTTCTTTTCTGTTAAAATATGATGAAAAAAAAAAGTTTCAAATTTTGGACTTCTTCAAGCTTTCCATATTCTTTTATAAAGCTAGCTAACTTCAATATTTTCTCTAGCCCTAGACTCCAAGTTTTCAAGGAGAGCTGTATGAGTGGAACCACCCCAGATGTGTGAAGCATACTCCATACAGGGACGAGCAACCCCCAATTACAAAAAACAGTCAACTGGGGTGCCGTGAAGAAATTACGAAGGCGCCTTAGAACACCCAGACTCTATGAAGCTCAATTAGAAAGATAAGTAATGTGATCTTTTCAAGAAAGATCATGAGAAAAAGATACATCGAGAATGTTCAGAAAAGTTGAAGGTTTGAGTTGTGCGTTTTCGATAAAGAAATCATAGTTGTGTGGAAGATTGTGCCAAGTGGAGATGTGAAGGAATTGAGTTTTTGAGGCATTGAAAACAACCATGTTTTCTCTGCCCCAATTTGAAATACGAGAAAGATCAGAGGTTAGTTGCTCCAAGGCTACCCTTCTCGAGTCTATCAACTGCTGTTGGGTGGGACGTTTTTCAAACTGGAAAGAATAATGAAGGGTGGAGTCATCAGCATAGGAATAGATAGGAGATGAGGTGATAGAGAGAAGGTCATTAATGAAAAGTAGAAAAAGTGTTGGTGATAGGACAGAACCCTGAGGAACACCACTGTTAATAGATTTAAAGGATGAACGGTGGCAGTCTACAACAGCTGCTATAGAACGACCAGAAAGGAAATGAGCGAGAAGATCACAGAGAGGAGGATAGATACCGAGAGAGGGAAGATTGGAAATCAAAACTTTGTGCCAGACTCTATTGAAGGCTCTCGATATGTCCAGCGAGACAGTAAAAGATTCACCGAAATGCCGAAGAGCAGAGGACCAGGAGTCAGAGAGAAAATAAAGATCACCAGTAGAGCGTTTCTTACGGAAGCCATACTAGCGATCAGAGATAGATTAGAAGAATCGAGATGTTTCCAAATCTTTCTATTAAGAATAGATTCGAAAACTTTAGAGAGAACTGAGGTCAAAGGAATGGGACAGTAGTAGGAGGGTTGACAGGGATACCCCTTCTTCGGCACAGACTGAATGAGCGCACGTTTTCAGCAAGAAGGGAAGATTGAAGTAGAAAGACAGAGACGAAATAGTTTGCCAAGGTAAGGTGCAAGCTTGGAAGCACAAGTTTTGAGAACCACTTTTGGAATACCATCAGGACCGTACGCATTCTTAGTATTAAGCTCAGATGAACACAAATGACGTCTTTAGAAGAAATTATAATTTTAGGCATAAATGAGTTGGAGGGGGTTGAAGGAGGAGGAATAGTTCCGGAATCGTCTAAATTTGAATTAGAGGCAAATGTTTGAGCAAAGAATTAGATTCTTAAATAAAAAACAGCAGTAGTGCCGTCGATCGGAAGATATTAGAGGAGAGAAAGAGGAAGAAGCAAAGCTAGAGTAGACATTTTTTGCAAAATGACAGAACGAGCGTGAGGATGAGGAACCAGTAAGATTATTGCATTTTCCACGGAGAAAAGAGTTTCTGGTGCTACGATTAGATTTTGCACGATTCCGGGATGAAATATAAATTGTGTGAGTTTCTGGAGTTTGTAGACGACGGTAATTTTTGAAGGCAGCATCCCTGCTGCGATTAGCACGAGAACAAGGAGAGTTAAACCAATGTAATGTTAGTAATGTCAGTTTAGTAGAAGGTAAATAATATGGAATGTACGCCTCCATGTCAGAGAAAATCACCTCGGTAATGCGTTCTGCACACTCAGAGGGACCCCTCCCACGTAAGCAATAATCATTCCACGAGAAATCAAAGAAGTACGACGTGAAGTCCGACCAGTTTGCGGCACCGAAATGCCACAAAAGTTTCCTTTCAATGGAAGGGTGTCTCTCCTGCGGAAGACTTGAAGAGATAGAAGAGGATATATATATATATATATATATATATATATATATATATATATATATATATATATATATATATATATATATATATATATATATATATATATATATATATATATATATATATATATATATATATATATTTTTTTTTTTTTTTTATGTTTCCTCCGGTGGGCAAAGGCCAGAGGCCTACCAAAATTCCACCGGAGTTGGGAAAGGTCTATTTTCATGGTCGATGGTGGCCGACGTGTCCAGACACACGGCGTTTGAAAGTATGCAAGTCAAAGGAAGTTGGGAAAACAGATGAAGGGAGTGTGTTCCAGACTTTACCAGTAGAGTATATGTAAGACTGAGCATAGCGGTTAAGTCTGGGGTCGGAGAGTTGGACAGAGAAAGGATGAGAATGTGTAGAAAGGCGTGTCGCACGAGCTCTTCTCAATGGAGGAGGTATGCAACGAGAGAGTTCAGAAGAGCAGTGTCCGTTGTAATAGCGATAGTAGAGAGAGAGTGACGCAACAATTCGACGGGCAGAAAGAGATTGTAGAGAGTTAGTAAGAGCAGGAGAGTTGATAATATATATATATATATATATATATATATATATATATATATATATATATATATATATATATATATATATATATATATATATATATATATATATATATATATATATATATATATATATATATATATATATATATATATATATATATATATATATATAGATAGATAGATAGACAGACAGACAGAGAGAGCCGGCCGATCGTTACTCCGTTACTAACGGAATTAGTTTCTCAGTAACGGACTCGTTACTTTTCCTTTCATGTAACGTACCTTTATTTTTTACTCCATTACTTTTCAGCCCGTTTTATTTTGTTCGACTTTCTTTGAATGTTGATAATCAATTGACCACCTCGGTCAAGCTAAAAATATCCGTTTATATATACATATATATTGAATAGGGCTTTACCTTCGAGTGGTAGTGCTCTGTAAATATATAGCAGAGGTGACTCGTGATGTGGTTGCAAGTTTGTTAAATCACCACTATATGCAACTGTTATTTACTTTTTATTTCTTAATTTTAATACGATTAAATATTTAATAAATTGCATCTTATTATAACACTCCAATGAAGGGTTATTTAATATATAAAAAAATGTCATACAATTTTCGTTAATTATTCATTCTAAACGAAAAAAATACGGTGTCGTTGTAAAAATTTTGGAAACGCGTCCTTTAATATAACGGATTAAAGAATTGTGAGTGCACACTTTTCGCTCAAGCGCTTCTATTTGTATGATGTGGTTGAAAATGAAATGCACCCAACAGTACAAACCTTCGTTTATAGTGCAAAAACATTTTGAAAGAAATTTTAAGAAAAGTATACTTATTTTACTTTTTGTTTTTTAGTTTAGACTATTTTTATATTTATAATTAAACTTATACGTAATAATAATAATTATTATTATATAAGCAAATTTTCAAAGGCTCAAAGCAAGAGGCTCTTCAAGCAAAATTTTCCTTCTTGGGCATAATATGAACCTAATCCGACAAAATTATAAAGGTTAAATTTTAATTTTTTGTACATTAGGCAGGTATAATTTCTCCTGCATTTTAATCTCAGAATGTATGCAACGTATAATATTGTTACTCACACGTACTATTATACACTGAATAAATCCCGTTTTCTTTATGGCAAATATGAGCAAAATCCACAGCAGCAAACAGTTTCACGTTGTTAATCGTGTAGAGAGGTTGTGTTTGTTTATTTTACAATTTTTTTGCCTGATATATATAAAAAAATAGTTTACAAAGGTTAAAAAAAATTCACTTTTTAAAATAAATATGATGAATGGTATATATATATATATATATATATATATATATATATATATATATATATATATATATATATATATATATATATATATATATATATATATATATATATATATATATATATATATATATAGTCTGTGAAATGTTATATGCAACCACATAAATTTTACCACGAACCGCCCCTGATATATATATATATATATATATATATATATATATATATATATATATATATATATATATATATATATATATATATATATATATATATATATATATATATATATATATATATATATATATATATATATAATCAAAAACATTGCCCCATATATGTTTGTTTTGCAAAAACGAGGTATTTCGTTCTTTATATTTGCGCTACTCGATCCTGAGGAATTATAATTTGTAGCATATACTCTGTCGAATTATTATTATTACTTTACTTCCACTACCTTAATACTAAAGAACAGTTATACATAATTAATAGTACCAAAGTTTAATACTACTCTTTTATAGACGCAAGCTAATTTCACCTCCATTGGTACAACTACAAAAAAAATTTAATTAAAGGTTTTTTTTTTTTTTTTTGGCATCTATACTTTTACAATGGAAGTTGGATACTACTACTTAGTTATAGGAAAGAAAAAATTTCTGTCGCTTTACTTCTTTAATGAAAACATACGTAAAGAAAATTACAAAAATACAAATCATATATTTTACCAACAACATCAATCATCCCTCAAGAATGATGAAGAGCAATTCAAATATTTTTGTTAACGCTTTGAAAACCAACTTGAGTATACCTTTATTTCTGCACAAAAAAAAATCAGCTAAAATTTAACACCAAAATTTTAGGCAAACAACTGTTAAATGTAAAAATATTTTTCACAGAAACACTTTCCAATTCTCCTACCATTGTTACCCAGAAAAACAATTCAAAAATATAATTATTGGAAAAAAAAAAAATCAAATACGATCACATAAATTCCCAACTAAACTTTTTTTTTTTTTAATTCAACAAAATCTTACATAAATAAATAACTATCGAGATAAAATATATAAATTAAAAATTTTAGTAAATTTGTAAAATATATTGCCTACTAACATATTAAATATTTCATAAATAAAATTTTAAAAGAAAACTTTCCATAAACAAAATAAAAAAATTAACTTTTAATTTTAATATAACAATTGCAATACCTGAGAAAAATAAAATCTTACAACAATACTAAAGAGAAACAAATAGTGAAACAAAATGCGTAAAGTCTTGCTTTCATATTTGTAAACATATGTATGAAAATTCCTGAGCATATTCGTAATCATATACATCAGTTGGACAGTTTACTTTCCCGTAAAATAGTTAAAGCATGTTTTATGAAAAAAGTCTTGTTTTGATATTTGTAAATATTGTTACCAAAATCCCTGATAATATTCGTGAGCATATGAATCAGTACGGCAATTTAATTAATCGTAAATCCCTGAGTCTAGAGAGAAAAAGAGAACTTAATGTAAAGCTTGATACTCTTTTATTAGTGCTTGAGCTATGACTAGTCTCTGTATTTCTGAAGTTCCTTCGTAAATTTCGGTCACTCTTGCGTCTCTGTAATGCCTTTCCGCAGGCATGTCTGACACATATCCCATGCCACCTAAAATTTGTATAGCTTGATGAGATACATACGTCGCCGTTTCTGAGGCTGCTAATTTAGCCATTGAAGAGTACTGTACCAAAATAATAGAAACTGCTATAATTTATCAAGGGTATCATCATAATCTAAGTTTTAATGTTGGTTAAGTAAAAATTTTATTCTTATTCTTGCTTTGATCTAAACTTGCCTTTATACAAAAAAAAAACAGTCATTAATTACTAATACCATATCGTGGAAACAATGGTCCACGTATGTACGATGATATCATTTTAAGCTACAAAACAAAATCGAATAAAAGGAACAGGTAGATATAACATAAATTAACACATTTCTAAATATGCACGTATGCAACCAAAAGTACAATCTACTAATATTAAATAATTTGTATTATAGTAAATAAGAAATCTAAAAAACAAAAAAAAATTTTTTAAAGAATACCTTTGCAAAAGGCTTCCCTTCATCTTTTAAAGCTGCAGCTTTATACGTTAGAAGTCGTGCAGACTCTATGCGGAGACCCATATCGGCAATTTTTTGCTGAAAATATGGAATGTAGTCAATAATATTTAAATACTTTCAAAAAATTAAATATATAAAATAAGTAGATCAAATATTTACAATATGATTTTACTACTAAGAAAAAAGAAATCATTTAAGATTCCTTTAATTATAGAGTTTCTAGTGAAAATTATGCTTGAAGCTTCAATACCAGCTGTTACTTTATAGGGTCACTGGTATTTGCATTACTCTGGAACTATGACACTATGTTTCTAACGTTATGAACGGATAACATTTTGGTTAGATTCTGAAAAAGTACATTCAGAAGCTAGATTTATTTTCCCGAAAGTTGATTTCGGTGTTCAAGATCGCAAAAAATATAAAAAATAAAAAATACATATATAAACTACTAACACTAATTCTCTTTAAATGAAGAAGCATCATTCTAAGTGACTCCAAAGGAGATGTCCATTGTAAATTTGTAGGTGTATAACGCGGGTTATGCAACAACTCAGTGAGCTAAACAAGTTTGGAAAATCAGGAGGGTTTGTTAAACCTTTACGAGAAGTTATATTAGTGAAAAAAAAATAGCAATCATAAAATGCTCATCTATATAACAACGATTTTATACCGATTAAGTAACTGAGTCGGTATTAAAAAGTTCTGGAGTAGCTTCAGTATTCCTAACCTCTTAAAAAAGCTTTAGATAGTGAAACAACGAGAACCTGTCAAGAAAGAACGCAAGAAATAAACTAAGAAAATATACAAACAGAGAACCTTGAGGTTTATATTTTCGAAGATTTTTTTATTGCTGGTTGGTAAATTGCGTCCTGAGAACTGGTGAAACTGTTTTCGCACAATTTGAAAAAAAGTCTTCTCTAACAGAGATTGGAAGAAACATCTGGGAATAGTTACTTCAAGGTTATCTTCCCCTAGCATTTGGTATTTGCTGTTAGGTAGGTTGTATTTAAAAATGAAAATATTTCATGGCAATGTTACGTGCATAAATATGTTTAAGTGACAAAGCTATATAAATTAATAGAGAACAGAAATAAACCCTTAAATAATGTTAAGATTAATATATTTAAAAGATTAACTATAGCCATCTTCAACAGTTCCTATAAAAAGAAAATAAAAATTTGCAAAGAGATCGATAGAAAGCGAAGGAGGAAAAGTTCTTTGCCAGACTCTATAGAAAGCTTTTAAAATGTTCCTCCGCTGTAGTAATATATTTTGAGGAACAAAATTTTGATGATTCATATCATGATTCCATATAAGGTGAACGAATCATGAGTTTTGGAGTCCAGAAAACATCCTTGCAACCACTAGATTTAACCATTTTTAATAGGAGAGTACGAAAAGGGAAAATCGGTTTGTGACTGGGAATAATACTGCACATTACAAAATGGAGGAAAAAAGCTTAACCATATAAGGTGAAAATTCCTAGCTTCTCTTGAGATTATTGGGGATACAAGGATACTACAGTAAATGTTTGATGATGTTAAGGATATAGAAATTAAAGAATTCATATCATTAGTACCGAAGAGAAAAAATAGGTGGTGGCAAATATTGAAAATACCTAACTGTTTTAAGAATTTAGAATAGCAAGCAAACGGCACAGTTCATGCGAGTGTACTCAGCATTTAAGCCTACTTCAACACTGAGAAATTCCAATGGAAAGTTATTATTCACTCTTTGAATGGCCCTCATACACTACTTCTTCTACAAGACATTTGCCCTATTGTATTATGGAAACATGTTAAAATTTTTAAGATATTATTCCTATATTGTACCTGAATGGTTTGCATTTTCAGTATTGGTGCTCCAAAAGCTTGCCTTTTACCAGCATAATCTATTGCGCATTCAAATGCGGCCTGCGCAATACCCAAAGCTTGCCCTGCAACTCCGATACGACTACTATCTATGAATGATTGAAAATATATTACTGATATATATAATTTCAAAGCTAAAAAATACTTCCAAGTTAGGTTAAATTCAGAGAATCCTACTGGTTAAAAGAATATATTAACATACCTAACGTAGTCATTGCAATTTTGAAACCCATTCCTAAGTCACCAAGTAAATTTTCTTTTGATACTGTACAGTCTTCAAATGTTAAATTGCACGTAGACGTACCTTTGATACCCAATTTGTCTTCTTTTGCCCCTAAACTTAAACCTACAGAAAATATTAAAAAAATTATGTAGTTCAATTTATTAAAGCTGTATAGCAGTTTTATGAAAGCAAAGTTAAGGATATTGTGCGACTTTAGAATCACTTATAAGAAAAAACGATAATTGTTGGGTATGTATTTCGTGCAGTCTGAATTGGGATTTGCCTTAATAACAGCATCATCCTGTAAACTGCAATTACTTTAACTCCTACAAACGACAGTTTTTCTGCTCATTCAAGTAACCAACTCTTCTTAAGTTCCTAATGTTTGTATTCTGCTTCATTAACATCTAGGATCGGGACCGGAGTCGTGAATCCAAAGTTTGATATAATATCGATTCGCTCACTGAGCAACAGAGGTGAGCTGGTTAGGCGGATATAAAAAAAAATTGCCGTATGTAGGAATTTTATGTCATTAATTTACAATTTATGTCAGTGTATTTTTATACTAATATCAATACCCACACATAAAGAAATACATAATATTTATATATCATTTTATGGCAGTCTATTTATATATTAATCTCAATACCCACATATAAAGAAATATATATTTTATGGCAAAGTGTATTGCTATACTAATCTCAATACCCACATATAAGAAATACATTTTTCTATATCTTTTATGGCAAAGTGTATTTTTAAACTAATCTTAATACTAACATATTAAAGAAATACAAAATATTCATATATCATAACAGTACCTCTTTTCCAACATACAAAAATCACATTCTCTCTAACTGCTCCTTACTCAGAAAGACTAGTCAAATGGATTGGAACCTATCACCGTAACCTCTAAAATATCCTGATGACTTGAGACAAAATATTTGTAATTATAACTAAAATAATATGTGCAACTCTCAATTCAATTAATTAGAAAAAAATATAATTCAATTTCAACTCACAACAGAACCAACTTATATATATATATATATATATATATATATATATATATATATATATATATATATATATATATATATATATATATATATATATATATATATATATATATATATATATATATATATATATATATATATATAAGGATCACAGTAGCTAACAAACCATCTGTGGGTTTAGGAACAATAAAGCATGAAATTCCTTTGTTTTTCAATGTTTTGTCCGTCGAACAGAAGACAATTGCAGCTTCTGCCTCATATCCATTCGTAACCCAAGCTTTTGTTCCATTCAATGAATAATTTCCATCGCTTCTTACACTTGCTGTAGTAGTGGCGGCACCTGCGTCACTACCATTATCTTAAAAAGGAAGAAAAAGGAAGTTAAAACAAATTGTTGTAAATAATTTTGATAATCATAAAAAACAAAAATAAATAAAATAAATTATTTTAAGTCGCTAAATTTAATTGCAACTTATTACTAATTCTGACCCTGACCTTGAGTAAGATCACTCTCTAAGAACCAATGTCAGAGAAACAGCTGATGATGATTTAAAATAAATAAATAAATATATAAATGGGCATCAAGAAAACTTTCGTTCTCTATCACAATAGCTTCCACATTTAGAAAGGAATACTTATGCAGTAAAATTTTAATTAAAACACACTTGGGCCAAAATTTAAAAATATTTTCATAATCTCTTATTTCAAAGCTCAATTTAAGTCATTAACTCACTTTTTTTTCTCTGTCTCTCTATTTCTTGTTACTGCGTACTGTGCTTATGTAAGAAAGTAACTTATAAAGCTAATTATTACTACTACTTTTATATTATTATTATTATTAAAATCGGATATTCTACAGTATTCACTAATTTTATTTTTTCCATTATTGCAACTATTATTACGATTATAATCAACTATTTTTTTTTTTTTATTATTCATTAATAGTATTACTATTTTAATTATAAAAAATTATTTTATTAATACCAGTAACCTCAGTGGTGTGATGTAGTAGTATTTTACCTATTAATGCTTTAATCTTATTTCAGTATTTTCATTCCATATGTAATTATCAATCATAAATATGCAATAGACAGAATGATAATATCGGTAATAATGATTGTTATTATTGTCATTATTATTATTATTATTGTAATTATGATTAATATTTTTAGTTACTATTATCAACATCAGTCATTAAAATTATTATTATTACTATTACTATCATTATTTTTATTACTGTTATGAATATTATCAGTTACTATTATTATTATTATTGAAAATTATATTTTTAATTAAAATTTCTGCTAGTGTTACCAGCATACTAAGCTCTACCATTAATATTATTGGAGTTTCTCACTTGAGTAGCAACTTATTATAACTTATTGCATTTTTAAATGAAATAAAATATTGTATATATGTATTAAACATTGGGGCTAAACGGAAACCACAGTGTTAATTTCTTAACTTTTATTTTCTAAGTATGTCTGTAAACTCAGCTGATCTTGTCAATTGAAGTCATAGTTAGAACGCGTTTCAAAAGTGCAAAATGAACTTGTCAAAGTTGTGGCTTCCTTCTATACTTAGAATTACAATGTTTTCATCTTTAAACTTTATTTATACTCGGAAGATATTTCACCAATATATATATATATATATATATATATATATATATATATATATATATATATATATATATATATATATATATATATATATATATATATATATATATATAATATATATATATATTATTATTTATTTTTTTTTTTTTTTTTTATATATATTTATATATATATATTATACTTAAAAATAAATAAATAAAATAAAAATAAAAAATTTAAAAAAAAACTTTTTCAAGTATTTTCAAGTTTAATTTTACAAATAAATATCCTAAAATATAGCTAAATTACTCTCTCAATTTAACCAATCCTAACTATCAGATACCAACAAGCAAACACACACCTAGTACAACAAATTATTACAGGACAAGTGATTGCTGCTCAAGGCAGTTATCAAAAAAAAAAAAAAAAAAAAAAAAAATTGGGAATGCACATAATCTCTCTCATTCGATATCCGGTTCAGTAGTCAAATAAGATCTTGCTTACGAGTTACAGCTTACTACATAGACTACTGTTAAATAAGAATTAAATAACTCTATATTAATCATGTTACTTCCCACCTGGCTCAGACAGAGCAAAACACCCAACTCTATCTCCACTGGTAAAAGGAGGAATCCATTTTTCTTTCTGCTCCTCACTTCCGAAGGTTAAAAGCGTACTTAAAAAAATGTGGTTGTTCGCGGTCATAATCCCTCCCAGGGAAGCACATCCTCTGAAAGTTAGTAATTAGTTATGATAGCAAAACTTAAATGTTTTAAACTTCACACTTTTTACTTAGCATTAATGATAATCATTTTAAATCAGATTAGGCCTTACAAAAATGAATATGCTGCAAAAAATAATTTCTTTATAAAAAAATTTTCTTTTAAAGAATCTGTAAAATAAAATTTTTAGAATATTTTTATTTGCTTTGGAGTTTTAAATTTAAAAAAAAATCCAAGATTCTTATTTCTTTAATTTTTTGTTTCGAATTCAAATTGCATACAGAAGTTACCTAGATATTTCCTCCATTGCAATAGCGTAAGAAAGATTATCCAGACCTGATCCCCCATATTTTTCTGGTATAGTAATAGCCATCAATCCTAAATCTCCCAATTTTTTTACCTTAAGAAATATTTCGGTCAATTAATCTGCTAGTCCATAACCTATACGACTTTTAAAATAAACTATTCAATTTTATACATTTTAAATGTTGTCAAACTTGAGGTGCAAAAGAATTCTTCATAATTTTTTATTACTTTTTAATGAAGAATACAAAAGGGATTTTTTTTTATGATGTATTTTCTTTAAACACCTAAAATGTGGGGTTTTCTTCCACCAACTGACAGTAAAATTAATTAGTTGTAATTTAAAAAAAAAAATTCAATTTTGATATTTGACAATTCAACAGTAATATTACTACGTTCTCAGAAGTTTGAATTCATACCATACAATATAAATTGTTTTAAGAGAGGCAATTCTTGTAACTCACTTGCTCCTTTGGATATCTATGTTCTTTATCAATGATTCCAGCTACTGCCTTCAATTCTGATTCAACAAAATCTCTACAAGTATTCTGCAGCAGTTTGTGAGTTTCTGATATTGATGACATTCCAGACATCGATTTTTGATAAGCAGTAACCCATGATTTTTTAACTAGATGAAGAAATAAAGTTTTAAAATATTTGACACGAAAAATTTGAAATGTAAACCTTACATTAAAAGTAATCAGTGGAAAAGAGCTAAATATTCAAAAAGTGAACAAAAGAATGTTTCAAAAGTTTTAAGCAAGATTATCCAATAGTCAAATTCCCAAGCATTCTTTTAATATATATATATATATATATATATATATATATATATATATATATATATATATATATATATATATATATATATATATATATATATATATATATATATATATATATATATATATATATATATATATATATATATATATATATATATATATATATATATATATATATATATATATATATATATATATATATATATATATAAGAAATTTGAATAATATTTTCAATTGGAAGTTTTGAGAAATTCACAAACAGCATGAAGTTGAGGACAAAAACAAGAATAGAGTGGAGTGGAGTGGAGTAGGTGGGATAAAAAGTTAGAAGAGAATTTTAAGTGAGAGAAGTAAGCCGTGTTTAGTGGATGGAAATAAATAAGGTGAGGAGAGGGACAGGATGGAAAAGCTGGAGAGAGGGAGGAGAATGGGAAGGGAATGTAAAGTAAGGAAGTAGGGAAATGGTGAAGATGCTTTAGTGATTTGTTGAATAGAGGGATTGTGAGAGGAGAGGATGAAGTAGGGGAAATGATGGGAGAAGGGGGAAGTACAGGGAATTACAGGAGGATGTGTCTAGAGAAGAGGAGAATAATAGTAGGGAACAGATGAAAATAGAAGCAGAAAAGATAAAAATGGCAGTGTTAACTGGAATGGGTAGTGTACATGGGGAGCTGATATAGAAGGGAGCCAAGAAACTGGTTGACTGGTTAGTCAGAATATTTAATGAGTTTTGAGAAGAGGGGAATGGCAGGATATATATATATATATATATATATATATATATATATATATATATATATATATATATATATATATATATATATATATATATATATATATATATATATATATATATATATATATATATATATATATATATATATATATATATATATATATATATATATGGTATTGAAAAGATGATGTGTTAAGAATTGTAGGTAGATAAGTATGTTGAGTATGGTAGGTATGATTAATAAGGAGGCTTATTTATGTATAGAGTGAAAGTGACAAGAAGGAAAGTGGGTGAGTAACAAGAATGTTATAGGGGAGAAAGGGTGAGGAACAAGAGGGCTTTATAGAAAGTGGGGGGGAGAAGGACCAATGGTTCACATTGAGGGTGATTGGTGATTAATTGCATGAGAAAAATAAGAGTGTATATGTTTTATGAATTTACAGAAGTTATATAAGAGTACATAGCAGGAAGTTGTTTGCGGTACCTGGGAAAAGGGAAATTATTGAAAGGGATCAAAGATTTATGAAAATTGTAGTGTGAGGGTGAGGAGGGAGTTGACCGAATGGTTTAATGCTGGAGATGAGCTGATACAGATGTGTTATGTTGCAGTGGCTGTTTAATTTGTTAAAGGAATGGGGAGGGAAAGGAAAAGTATTAAGTTGAGAGGTGACTGGGAGATAAGTGTTTTGTTGTTCGTGGATAATACAGTGTTGGTGCTGAGTCTGGGGAGAAGCTGAGAATGTTGGAAAGGGGTTCTGTGAGGGAATGTGCATACAAGGGATTGAGAGTAAATCAAACAAAAAGTAATGAGGGTTGAGGGAGGGGATGAAGGTGGTGAAAGGAAAGGAATGGAAGGGAGGAGAGAAATTGGAGGGGGGGGTGTAAGTGGAGAGAAATTTGAGTAGGTAGAAGAGTTCAAAGTATCCGAGAATGCTGGTAGAAGGAAAAAGAGGAATGGAAAGGGAAATAAAGAATACAGTGCTGGAGGGAATGAAAATGATAAGGGGATTGAGGGAGCTATGAAAGAAATGGAGAATATAGAAAGAAAAAGGTAATGTTTGTGAGTATTTGTATGCCATCTGTAATGAAACATGGATAATAAGTGCTCAGGCAAGAAAATGATTGGATGTTTGTTTGCGATGAAGGATTGAAGGCAATATGTGGCTTGAGGAGGGTTGATAGAATTAACAACAAAAGAATAAAGAAGATATGAGAATGGGGAAGGAGAATAGTGGGCAAAGCAGTGTAGGGTGCATTAAGGTCATTTGGATTTAGTATGTGTAGAATAGAGACAAAATGATAGGTAGAGTGTTGACTTCCAAAATGGAGGGAGGAAGGGGATGGGAGGACTCAAGGAGATGGATGGATAGGGCGAGAGGTTTAAATGTAAAAGAGGGTAGCAGAGTTGCAGATGACAGAGTGGGATAGGAATGGAGGGCAATGGTGATAGGGGTAGGGTGCATGTGGGAGAATTTTGGTGGGTAACACCCTATGAAAATGGAAAGGATGAATAAAGAATATACCGTATATATATATATATATATATATATATATATATATATATATATATATATATATATATATATATATATATATATATATATATATATATATATATATATATATATATATATATATATATATATATATATATATATATATATATATATATATATATATATATATATATATATATATATATATATATATATATATATATATATATACCTGGTCTACGTTTTAGCAATGGAAGTGCAGTACTTAACTTATTGCAAGGAATTTTATTAAATCTTTTAGATGCAGCACAAAGACTGATAAAATTTATATATTTATATTTAAAAATCATTCTTACTACTGAAAATAAAAATTTAAATAAGTTTAATAAAATCATTTTTATACATACTTTAATTATAGGATAATGATAACACAAAACAAAATGTCCTATATAAGATATAACAAATATGGTAACTATTATATAATTGCAATACAAATCATTAATATTCAGATACAAGATTTCAGATTTTCACAACTCTGGAAAAGAAAGAAGGTAGCTTCAAAACATCACAAAGATGGTTTGACTCAAAGACTTTAGAGTGTGGAAGCAAAGGGGAGCAGTTGATATTCTATATCTGAATTTTTGCAAAGCTTTGATTACATGCCCTATAAAAAGGATGTTGCTCAAGGTATCTAGTATAGTTTAGAAAGGATTGTACATAATTGGATACAAAAATGGTCAAAGGACAGAACACAGTGTGTAGTACTAAAATTAAATGATAATAAATTATTCTATTCCTAATCTATATAAATAAATATGTGCTACGTATTTTTGACTAAGCCAATGCCAGATCTATTATCTAGGTTAATTTTGAATTCCATACATTTTATGGTGGATATTTTTGACAATCCTTCGGGATGGGGAATTCTGACTTGGTGGTGCATGTTAGCCTAGTTTTTTCAGCTTATTATTAATTTATCTTAAAAAAAAATTGCATACTGCACTTATAACAGTAAACGTTGAGCCTTTTCCTGCTTTATGTGCTCTTCAGCTGCCAGGATATCAGCACCTAATGCTTGAAAGGACCAAATGGTAAAAGGTTCACCCTAAGGTGACCATATTTTTCTGACCACCCACTCCCCCCCCCCCTCCTCAAAATAACCAGCCCGTAAAGGTTTTAAGGGATTTATAAAGAGGGTGATTTTTAATACATAGAAGAAATACGAATGCTGTTTCATAGTATAAGTGGCTGTTTTCAAAACCAAGCCACATGGTTTATTCTGCTCCCACGCGCCGTGCCCTCTGCTGGCTGAATAAATAATTTTTGCCCGTCCCGATTTACTCTAAAAAAAAATCGGGACTGTCCCGAAAATTTCGGGACGGATGGTCCGAGAAATATCAGGTTAGTAATATACTATAAGTTTCATATCCAAATATAATACATAGTTTACAGTTAGGTTGTAAATACATTGTAAATATACGTGATGGTTGCGTTAACAGTGAAAATAGTTTATAATTTAACATAAGTTTTAAAACACATAAGATTTTTCATTGGTTCCTATAGGGTACAATGGTTTTTTAATAGGAAAATACATTGTTCCTTATAAGGTCCGTAGGAAATTTCCAATATACCTTATAGGAAATTTTCCTATGGGTCATATAAAAAAAACTGATCTTATAATACGATAGGTTCCGATAGGAAACAGGTTCATTGGTCCTATTGGCGCCTGTAGGAAATTTCACAGGAACAATCGAAAATTTTTTGCTGGACATAATTTCTTTTTTAAAAAGCCGTAATAGTTAGACCCTTGAAATTTTAAACTAGTATAGTACGTTCCATGGATCATCAAATTAAATATTATCCGATTCTCTAACCGCTATAGCTCGGTTTAAATAAGTGGTATAGAACAGGAAGAGCCAAATTTTTCATTATGGCACAAGGACGCATATTTCATGGCACAATCGGCCTATAATAAGGTACGATGTGCATAGATTAAGATCTACGCGCTTTTGGGGTCCCCTTTAACGGCACGTCGTAGAGGGACAGGGATTCCAGGTTCAGAATTGTCTACCATGAAATGATTTTTTTTTTTTTTTATCTTTCCAGGTTTTTCAAGTGTACAACTGGTGCCATGTAAGCTAAACTCTAAATATGGCTTCAATCACCTATGCATATAGATTTCGTCATGCTGAGCCAGAATATATGAACATGTGTCAGGATTCAATTGGTATTTTTTAAAATTATCGATATATCGATATTTTTTCAATATCGGTATTCAAACTCTCCGACCACTAGAAGCGAATTTTGATATTTATCGAATATCGAATCAAATGATAAATCTTTTATGTGTATCGATATATTAGTCTAATTAATGGGCGGCTAATGCCATACACTTTTAATTACTGTTATATTTCTTGAAAATATGGAAGTAAATCTTTGTTGGGGAAATGGTTTGAAAATAAAACGAAAATAATAATACTTATATATTATTTTTATACAGTTATAATTATATATAAGCGTATAGTTCGAATTTGTCACCCCGTGAGAAGCCCTTTTCTGTTAACAATGAAAACAAAAATGCTAATGTTATATTTGTATTCTAATTTTGTACAGTATTGTAAGTTTTTTCTTTTTAGCTGAATAAGAGTTTTAACTTTTTTAGAGACTTTAACTGTGTGTCAGACACACATATATCATATGATCAAATAATATCGAGATTTTAAAAATATATTTCGACAATTTTCGTTATATTTTCCCTCGGTTTCAAATTTTTGTATCAGATAGCGTAATTTTAGCTTTTTTCACATTTACACATTTTTGAAATAATTTTTTTTTTTTTTTGTATCTTTCATTTTCAGTATTTAAGCAAGATCTACGTAATTTTCACATGAGCATCTTATCAAAACGCACATTTCTGGAACTATTTTATATTAACGGTATAGCAGATTACTCTTTAAAATTAGTCTATATATAGGATGAAATTTACATATTTTAATTAACGTATATTTTCATGTTTTTTAATTTGTGTCTTAAAGACTATTTCATTATACGGTTCATATATATAATTAATTACATTTAAGGAAGGAAGGCGAGGTTTAAACTTTGGTATCAGATGAATAATGGTAGAGGGAGAATTATAAATATTCTAGACTATAAATAGTGTATTCTCATATTTCAAATTATATTTTTTTTTAAAAATATCCCATATAATAACATAATACTAGTTAAGATGAAAAAGGAAATGTTTAAATTTATATTTAATTTGGGAACTAAAATTCTGGTTTAACCTCGTCGGATTCTTTTGATATGTTAGAAAAGGCTGAATTAATTTTGATTAGCAAGGGATACTTCTTTCTGTTTTTATAAAGTTTCTAATAATATATACATTATCTACAGTGGGCTGGATATTTGGAGATTAAGTTTGACACACATGAACCCCTCTTCGAGTGGAAAGAGGAATAATGATACGAAATATCAGGATAGTATAAATAGTATTACAATAAAACCCAAATCGACTAATTAAGCACACAAATGTGCATAAAAAATGGCAATTCTTTTTATACCTTTCAACATTCAAACGTTACAATTATGTGATTTACATTTTCATTCAGGAATAATTTAAACAAAATTTTTGTGCTGAAGTATCCTTAACAAAAGAAAAATATATTTTTAATTAAAAAAAAGAAAGTAATGTTGAAACATTTGAACATTTCAATTAATTAAGCAATGAAAACATTCAAACGCAATTACAGTTTGACTGCCAATTACTATTTTATCAATTAGCTTTCTAATTGCCATTAAAGTCTAAAAACTTTAATATCTATCACTACTCACTGTGAGAGAAAACGAAGGCAAAACCAATGTAAAAATATATTTGTGTGCCATACGCTTGAATCTTCAATTTTATTTGTTTAATAATAATTTTATTTTATGAAATCCCCCAATTGGCAACCCCAAAAATTGAGAAACTTAAGAGCCTGTCTCATTCAGTCTTAACTACTAAAGTACTTTTTCAGAGTACTTTTACCTACTGTAATATTTAAAATATGTACAATTTTTATTTAATTACAATATACCTTAAATTATTATTTACATTGTTCTCTACTATATAAGATATTAATAATTTTAGATTTGCCATATTTTAATAGGGAAAGGTTGAAGTTGAAAAAATATATCCATTTAGTAGTAGGGTTACACAAAATAAAAATCATCTATTTTCAAATGCATAAGGTTTACATAAGAACGCTAGGTATTTTCCTATTTCCATTTTCTTTCTTTAATGGGGCGCCTTTCAAATTTAAAAGAGTAATGAAGGTTGGAGCCATCAGCATAGGAGTAGATAGGAGATGAAGTAACAGAGAAGGCCATTTAATGAAAAGTAGAAAGAGAGTTGTGGATAGGACAGATCCTTGAGGAACACCATTAAATGAACTGGTTCACAATGTACTAATAGCTTATAAATTAATAGTTTTTGGATAGAATTCAATAGATACATGCAAGAATTACTAATACGATTTCCAATGACAATTAGAATATATGGTAACAAATCAAAAATTATTCACTAAGGACTATTTGTGCATTCATTCGCATTCTAAATGATACTTTGGTCTTGAAAAATTGAAATAAAAAAGTAATATTTAATAAAACTCTTTAATAAAAATATATGTTTCTAAACACTAATTACAATTGAAAATAAACTGAAATACATATTAATAAAAATAACAGTACAAAACTCGTAAAAACTTACCAAAACATCTGATATATACCTAATAATTAATATTATCCAATTCTAAATGAACATAATTGAAAATTTCGCAACTAACCACAACACCTTTAAATGATTTCTTTTAGATATTTCAAGTAAAAAATATCTTGTATTGACAATTAAATTTCAAAAACAATATTCAAGAATTGGGGAAATAAAAATAAAATGTATCCTATCTTTAAAACGTTACTATTACGTAAATTTTTCTATTTTAATAAAGAATGTGACACATACCTACAAATATCAAAAACCTCAAAAATAATTTGGAAAAACTGTACTAATCTAAAGCCTGATACTCTTTTATTAAAGCACCAGCTATAACTAGCCTTTGTATTTCTGAAGTTCCTTCATAAATTTCGGTTATTCTAGCATCTCTGTAATGCCTTTCTGCAGGCATGTCAGAAACATATCCCATGCCTCCCAATATTTGAATCGCCTGATGTGAAACGAATGTGGCCGTTTCTGAGGCTGCTAATTTAGCCATTGCTGCAAACTGGAAAACAAAACAATTTGTAGTGATTGTTCTATAACAAATTTTGTTACAATTATCTTTTCCTTAAATTCATTTCGTTTTCTAGCGTTCATGTTTTCAGATGTTCTATTTATAGTATTTAGAATAAAGATTAATTAAGGTTTATTATTACGAAAGTAATTCCATGAAATGGATTTTAAAATTCTCAACAATAAAAACTACCACATACAGGTTACTAACAGACTGAATAAGGTTACGATATGTTCTTTTTATATCCTAATATAGTAAGATTTTGCCATCTTTATTCTCTTCAAAAGTGAATACATTTGTTAATATTTTTTTTGACTTATATAATATTCAATTCCAGAAAAGGTTAAACAACCCTTAGAAGTAATAATGCATATGTAATTAAATTTGTTAAGATATAAAGTAAACATTATCAGGTACTAACAACTATTATTTACTAAACTTTAAAAAAAAATAAATAAATAAATATTAACTGCCTAAGAAACTAGATTCTAAGTTTATTTAATAACAAAAATAGATTCAACCAAACCTTTGAGTAAGGCTTTCCTTCATCTTTCAATGCTGCTGCTTTGTAATTAAGTAATCTTGCTGACTCTATTCGAAGACCCATATCAGCAATTTTATTCTGCAATAAAAATTAATCTGAAAACTTCAGATAAAGAAAAATATTTTGAAAAAAAAACGCCCTCCATTTCAACACTATACTGTGTTATAAAGGTTTCCTGACAGTCTAGCAAGAGAAATCTCTAAAATCTAATTAAATTTCATAGAGACAAATGTAATAACGGATTCCTTCCAAGTTACTATTGTTACTGATTAAATAATCTTATTTCTACAGATGGATGTCAATAGATGTCAGCAGAAGGAGAGTTTTAGGAACAAAACATTACAAATTGAGGTAAAGGTTCAAGCAATTACAATTGCTCGTTTGTTGAGTAGTGGTTAGGAAATATTTACCTAATTTCTTTATTTTTTAGGGGATAAACTTATAATAGTAGATTAAAACGGACAGACATCCCACGGCTTCAAATATTATTATTAGTTACCCTATAAATTAAACTGCTTTTATAACCAGTATAATAAAAAGAAATATGTGAATTTGAATGAAGCATTGTATCAGAAATAGAAGAATATTCGTTGATACTTACTTGGAAACAGTTGTCTCACATATTTAGAAAATCTTAGAGATTATTTCTATTCATATTAAGCTACACATGTGATTCGACATTGATTATTTTTTGGTGGTAATTATTCTAGTTAACTATTTATTTTAGTAATATATAGATAAGATAGTTCATTTGTCTATTTTCTCTTAATTTAATTACTAAAAACTCATAATTTACATGAAAGAATATTAATCGTAGCTTTTTCTAAAAAAATAAAAATAAAAAAAAATAAAAAATAAAATAAAATAAAATCAATTAATTCGCGAATTAACAAGCAATCTTTATACGTGTTTAAAATATTGTCATGGTTTACCTGAATTGTTTGCATTTTCAATATCGGTGACCCAAAAGCTTTTCTTTTGCCTGCATAATCTATAGCACATTCAAATGCTGCCTGTGCAATACCCAAAGCCTGGGAAGCTATTCCTATACGACCGGAATCTACAAGATTTAAATAACTATATTAATTTTTTAAAAATGCATAAAAAAAATTTAAATATCATTCTCTAATTAATGAAAAAAAAATTAGTGCCCCTGATAAAATTAAGCAAGTAAAACCAATATTAAAAAAAAATATATATATATAAAAAGGAACAGAAAAAGTAAAGTAAAATTACAAAAATTACATATAAGCAAGATCAGGTGTAGAAAGAGAAGAAGGAAAAAAATTCTCATACCTAAACACATCATTGCTATTTTGAATCCCATTCCAAGTTCGCCTATTATGTTTTCTTTTGGTACTATGCAATCCTCGAATATTAAGTTACATGTAGAAGAGCCTCGGATTCCTAATTTGTCCTCTTTTTTACCCAAGCTTAAACCTGCAGTGGATTACAAGTTTAACTTTTTAAATGTGAATTTGCATCATCATATTAATTTTGTTTTTATTATTATTATTATTATTAGTAGTAGTAGTAGTAGTAATAGTATACAAATTTTTTATTGTATAAGTGAGAATACAAACTGTTTGGTGTAAAAATGTCAGACGTCTACATTAATACGAAGTAAAGTGACGAAGATTTTTTGCATATTCTACACAAAAAATGTTTGATTTGTTAGAAAACAGGTTTTACACGATTCCATAAAGAAATATATATACTCAGATTGTTTGTTCAACAGGTGTTCAGATCCAAAGTGTAAAAAAAGTTCCATCAACGAAAGCAGAAATTGTTTCTGTGTAAGACATGAAAAGATAGAATAGAGTATACAGAATTGAAAGAGTGTAGTCGAAGAAACCTATTTAAGGAAAGTTTAAAAGTAGAAAACGATGGTTTCAAAGTAAAGTAATAGTTTAGAGCCGAATACTATAAGAAATGCGAGTAGAAAGCTACACTAACTACTCAAGGTTGTTATTAGTATACGGTTTCACTATATTATCTTCAGAACCATCGGAGGGTGCTGGATATTGAAGTCACTAAGAATGATGATTTACGAAAAAGAAGAC
>SEYY01019770.1:142500-155592 GCA_009176605.1 Armadillidium nasatum
GCTAGTGAATGTTCATCTTTGTGTTTTGATTTTAGATACTCCAAAAAGATTTGGTTGAAATTTTTTTACTTGTAGCACCCGGAGGTTCTCTTCTAATTTTCTGACTGCAGATGTTAATATTTAGCTATTTCGAGCCTATCCTGAAACAGTGTACAGTATTCAAATACTGCAGAAGCTGATCTTTTAGCCATATTGACTGAAAGTATAAACAAAATAATAATTTTTAAATAATGCAGCTAAATGATTCAAGTTTGATTCATGGCAATAAAATAACAATGATATGTATAAATACAGGTTAAATTGATAATTTTATATCTTACATTTTTTCAAATTTACTTTGGGTTTACTTAAGTAAACCTGTTGATCACTATTATGAATTAGAATATTATTTTTTTAAATTTTTGTACTTTTTTTAAACTTTAACTAACAAAACTGTAATTTTTTGATTTTTTTTTTGAGAAAATGCATATAATCATTAATTTAAGTATATATGTTGCTATTCTACTCCTTCCTTACAATTAAATAAACCTATATCTAATTTTCTTAACCTAAAATTTCAGTGCTTTTGACCTCTTTACAAATTTTAGGAAACCCCGGCCAGAACCCGGCCCCGGCCAAATTTGGGTGACCCCGGCCCAAATTCCACCCCGGTCGGTCCCATATATATATATATATATATATATATATATATATATATATATATATATATATATATATATATATATATATATATATATATATATATATATATATATTATATATATATATATATATATATATATATATATATATATATATATATATATATATATATATATATATATATATATATTCAGACAAGAATATATACAATAATTCTCCTTACCTGGTGCAAGTATTGGAGTTGTGACAGAAGAAAACTTATTTTTCAAGCAAGTAATGGCATTGACTCTTTGCCGTAAATTAATAAGATTTCTATTAGCTCTTGCTTCAAATTTAAGAATCATCTTGGAAGCTAAAAAATATTGACTAGTACAATATGGAATTCAGTACCTGGAAAAAATACAAAAATAAGCTCAATCTTTCACTAATTAAATTTTCTAAAATACTCCATTATATATATATATATATATATATATATATATATATATATATATATATATATATATATATATATATATATATATATATATATATATATATATATATATATATATATATGATTACACTGATTAATTGGCAAGTAATCAGTCATTTTACCTATAATCAGTATTTATGATTAATCTGCATAATTATAATGATATAATGTAGCAAAAAAAGGAGGATGATGCACTCCTATCTCCCTAAAAAGTATGTCTTAATTCTCATTCAAAAAGTTTTTAGAAATTAATAATTTGTTAATCTTACATCTTTATTTAAAGATATTGCATCTCTAATTAATGAATGGTTTTATCGCAGCCTAATTTCAAAAATGAATCCAGTATTGAAAATTAAAAACTCTTAAATTATAATGTAAAACCATAACAATTTCTCCATTTACAGGGCAAAACCAATTTCTTGAGGGGTAGCAAATGTTCCTTCCTGTACTGAACACTTTTTTTCAATGGAAGAAGCTGTGGCACTCATATAATTTAAAGCAAGTCTGCTCAAATTAGAAAAATTTCTTTGAATTTCTCCAACAAAAATGTTACCATCTTTTGGAAGCAGGGGATGATTTATATAATCTTCTAATTCATTTTTGTTGTTGCAAATTTTGCATGTTCTTTTCTTCTGAATTGTCCCTCAGGGTATCTGCTTTCATCTTTAATTTTATTTTTTTTTTACTGATTAATTAAGAAAAGTTAACTCATTAATAAAACATTATAAAATAATAGGTGCTCCTTCATCCTAATCAATTTATGAAGTAGAACTACTACTGGTTAATTCTGTTAATGGTCTGATCAGCACTTTCCATTAAACAAGTATTCTCAAGCAGTTTTTAGGCAGCATATGTTAAGAAACTAGCATTTTGTTGAAATTAAAACTAAACCAAAAATGTATTTTAAATTCTAGGAAACAAAAAATATATATAACCCTTTTAAATTCAAGAAATTTTAACATATTAAGGTATAAAAAACTGGTTTAAATTCAAAAAGCCTGATAACTACCTGCAAAAACTGTATGATTAATCAGAGGAAATTAATGGAAGATTGGGTATATAATTTAGTATGTCAAATATTGAAAAATCAGAAAATTTATCAATATTAAATATATTGATTTTAAAATATTCAAAAATATTTTTAATTTTAAATACAGTAAATATTAAACTGAATAAAAATCTTGGTTAAGGTAAGTATTTTAATACCAATTTTTACAGCTATCAGTTATTCTAGTACTGTAAGTTAGGAGTGTTGCTATGTAGATTTGTACTGTTGTGTTTTGTTAAGATTTGTTAAGTGTTGTTAGATTAGAAAAACTATTGATAACTTAGAAGTATTGCTTAGGTTAGAGCTATTGGGTAAGTTTTGTTAATATTGTTAGGTTAGAAACATTTATGCATTAGGAGCCTTGCTTAGGCTATTACTAAGACAATATGTTGGAGGCAGTGCAGCACAGAAACAAGAATGATTTTTGAATTTGAAAATCAAGAGTTACAAGGATAGGCTCAAAGAATTTGGGTTGTTTTCCATAGAACGAAGATTTTTAATGTAGGATAGGATTTAGGTTTTCAAAATGTCATTGACTGAAAATGTAGATATAAGTTTGGCAATAGTTTAACCTGTAATCATGAATCTGTATTTCTAACAATATTGACACCTGTGTGTAGTGGTAATAAAATATATATATATATATATATATATATATATATATATATATATATATATATATATATATATATATATATATATATATATATATATATATATATATATATAGGCAACTTGGTATTCAAGTAGTTTGCAAAAATGAAAGACAGTCAAAGAACTATCATTTCACTGTTTGGAGTAAACATAGCCTATAGTTTTTTTGTTTTTTTTTTCCTCCTTCCACACTTAAATTGGATAAGTGCAATATTTTTCAGCATATTTTGTCTTTATATTTTCAATTTTGTGAAAAATACACTCATGGTCACAGGCCATTACCATAAGTTACTTTCATTAGAACACAATGGGATAACAGGGGGTCATAACAAAAAAGATACAAATGAGGGCTTACAATCTGAATGGTTAAATTTTGGAATGATTTACCACAAGTTATTATTGATGGTATTCTCTTTTCCAAACCTTAAGAAAAAGCTGTCTCAATATATGGTGATCACTGTGTAGTTACTATAGTATGATTCCCTCAGCTTTTAAAGCAGTTTTGACAACTACTTGAAGTATACCTATATATTGATGATTTTGCAAGTTAGTTTATAGTTGCTTGCAGTTTATTTTAATAAGCTGCACATTACATGTGAAATAGTGAGTTGACTATTTGCATGAAGAAAATTGAAATCAGGTATGATCCATTCATAGCATGTGGTAACCTTAAAAGTTTTTAACCTAGACAGTCTTCATAGATATACCCTCGTGTCCCTTACTTTCTATGTACTACAAATATATACTAACGTATAATTTTAATTATATTTTTACTATGACTACCCTAACAAATTGTTAAGTTTTTCCAATATTTTTTATCAAAATCTACACACAAACCATAGAAGAGGAAAATGAATCTCCAACACAGATTACATTGTGAATGTGACGTCATTGAAAATAAAAAAACTTTCTATCCTTTAAACTTTCGTTAATTAATTGTCGCAATCTAGAATGATCATGTGATGTTGGCAATATCTTCGGAGGCAGCTTTCTTTTAGAATGAATACTTTTTTTAAATATTTCAACTCAACAAATATTTGTAAACAAATTATTACGGATAAGTAATTTAATATTTTCGGATCATTAATTGTTTTAAATAAGCAAATTCATTACTTTCACTTATTTGTTATTTCATTGGCTAAAATGTTTTTGATCATGCCTTCGCCAAAGTTTTTTAAAAATCTTCGTTTGACTCATGTGTCATCTTATATTCCTACTTATGGTTTTTATGATATTAATTAAGCTAAAAGATTGTTTAAATTAATTAGTCTTTAATATATATTTACAATTGTTTAAATAAATCAGCTGACATTCCCTACAACGAAATCAAGGGGTGTTCCACGGTCAAGATTCTTTAAAGACCCTGAAGATTGCTAAAAGCGAAGTGTCCCACGAGATTTGCTGCAGTACTTTTCTGCTCGCTGCAGCGAAAATTGAAGATGGGGGTGGTGTGTTCATTATTATTATTATTTTTTTTTAGTGTGATTTTGAGTGTGTTCCATGAAATCAAGCTTGACGTCACTCTTAAGCCAGCGGCAGCGAAAATATTTAGCAGATTCTCTGATTTTCGTGGGACACTTCGTTGTAGCAATTAACAGCTGATCTATATAAACAAACGTAAATATATTTTAAAATCGAATTTAAGCAATCATTTAATTAATTTTAGCAATCGTTTAATTTAATTAATATCATAAAGGCCATGTATAGGAATATAAGATAACGTATGAGTCAAACGACGATTTATAAAGACTTTGGCGGCAAACATGATGTAAAACATTGTAACCACTGAAATTTCGAATAATGGAAAATAATTAATTTGCTTTACTTAAAACAAATTAATGATTCAAAAATGCTAAAATAATTTTCCGTAACAATTTGCAAACAAATTTATCTGAATAAGAATATTTACAAAAGGTATTTATTCTAAAAGGAAAAGTAATTGGCTTAACTCCTCCATGGTTGTTTACATCATGTGACCATTCAAGATTTCGGCAGCGAAAACTGAAGATACAAATTTCGATCTTAAAATATTGCTGCCATGAGCGGAAAATTATTGCAGCGAAACTCTTGGGACACGATTCATGGGACACTTCGCTATAGCAATCTTCAAATCCCTTGAAGAATCTTGATCACGTGATACCCCCATTATCTCTAATTTCGATGCCGCAATCTTGAATGGTCACGTCATAGAGGAGCTAGGACATCGCCATCATTTAAAATAAATACCTTTTGTAAATATTCTTGCTCAGATAGATTTGTTCGCTAATTAATTTATTACGGATAATTATTTTTGCATTTTCTGATCATTAATTTGTTTAAAATAAAGCAAATTAATTATTTTCAGTATATTCGGAATTTCAATGTTTTTTAATTATATATATATATATATATATATATATATATATATATATATATATATATATATATATATATATATATATATATATATATATATATATATATATATATATATATATATATATATATATATATATATATATATATATATATGGTCAGCCTGCACTTTAACATACTTAAATATTTAAAAAAGTACTGAATGTACGTAAAAAAGGATAACATTTTTGGAATCTTTGTCGAATTCTGGGTATGAAAATTATAAAATATTTGAAAATAAATGTAAAAAAAAAAAAATGTTTTTGTACGACACTGATGACGTAACAAACTACAACTGATGACGTAACAAACTTAAATTTGGTGCTATACCGAACATTTGTCTAAGGGGGCTCTGCCCCCCGTACCCCCGACCCGTGAGTGATGATGATACTGTAGACAACTTTTCCTGTCGACGATTTGGGGTATTTCCCATTTTTTCCAATTTCGAAAAAATTGAAAAAAAACGGACATTGCCAGGCGTACAATTCTCGCGAGAGTTAAAAATAAGTAAACTTTACTTATATAAACTTTATTATTATAAGAATTTATTTTTTATTTCCCAATGTTTCATACCTAAAATTCGACAAGGATTCCAAAAATATAAACCTTTTTTACTTACGTTCAGTACTTTTTTAAATATTTAAGTATGTTAAACTGCAGTCTGGCCTATATATATATATATATATATATATATATATATATATATATATATATATATATATATATATATATATATATATATATATATATATATATATATATATTATATATATATATATATATATATATATTATATATATATATATATATATTATATATTATAAATATATTATATATGTGGCAGCATTTTATGTCCTCATATTATTTGAATCTTTTAATTTTTGTCGCAACGAATCTGGATTAGTCACGTGATAATAAACCTGAATTGGAACGTTAAGCCCATATATTATTTCTTTTAGTTAATCTAATTCAAATCATATTTGCCTAAAATTTATTACATGTCATTATTTTAGAAATTCATTATCCCTGTTTAGTTATAAATGAAGTAAGTATTAATGATTTTTTCCTCTAATTTGTTTTCATTTTCACTGAATTCTATAATTTCAATGAAGCAAACCTCCAAATCTTTTAAATATATTTGTTTACTGCATAGGTTTTATTTTATTTTTTCAACCAATAGTTTTCTGATCTTGATTTTTTTTTTTTTTTTTTTTTTTTTTTTTTTGCACACATACACATCATTACCGCTCAAGGGCAGAGCCCTATTCAAGTAGGGGGTGTTAGTCTCTTGCTTCAGTATACGTAACTGAAAAGCAAGATCATGCAAAAATTACCTTCAAATTGACCAAATTGATTAAATTAACTGATTGATTAAATTAGATAAAAACATTTATATTTTTTTTAAATAAGCTGCTATTTGTCCACATGAAGCGTTCCACGAAAATTGAGAAATATTTAAAATTTAGCTCGATTTTTCAGAAAATCTTGCTGCAGCGTATGTCAATTCAGAATTTCGTGGAAAGCATCTTTGTAGATTTCTATAAAGAATGAAACTCACGAAACCTGAATAAGTAAAAACAACTTACACGTAGATACTTTCTTGTCTTAATTATCCATGTAAGTTGAAAATGATCATCACAAATAATAATAAATATGACAATGGTTTTTAAAAAAATGAATTATAAAATTTAAACTATTTATTGTATATATAAATTTATATTACAGTTATTCTCTTAATATAGGTTTCATATTTCGAGTCAGACTGCTTTTGACCCCTTTTATAATATATATATATATATATATATATATATATATATATATATATATATATATATATATATATATATATATATATATATATATATATATATATATATATATATATATATATATATATATATATATATATATATATATATATATATATATATATATATATATATATATATATATATATATATATATATATATATATATATATATATATATATATATATATATATATATATATATATATATATATATATATATATATATATATATATATATATATATATATATATATATATATATATATATATATATATATATATATATATATATATATATATATATATATATATATATATATATATATATATATATATATATATATATATATATCTATATAGTAATACTATTTTTTTTTAATAAAGAAAGCAAGTAATTAAATGAACTATAAAACCTTTGATTGACTTATTTCAATCAAAATATATGCATCCCTGAACCAATTAGGTATATCTTTTTCGAACATGTTTACCTCTTCCATTAGTTACTTTTCCTTCTAATTGACATTAATAATGCTGCTTATCTTTTCCTGCTATTACTCCTCCAAATCCTCCCCTTTGATTGCTGTTACTAGAATCATCGCCACCAGCAATAACACCACCAGATCCTCCACTCTGTTTTTCATTATATGAATCTTCTCCTCCAGCTATTACTCCTCCAGATCCTCCACTTTGTCTTTCGCTATATGAAACTTCTCCTCCAGCTATTACTCCTCCAGATCCTCCACTCTGGTTGCCTCTATGTGAGTCATTTCCTCCGGCAATCACTCCTCCAGATCCTCCAGGATAATTGCCTCTACGCGAGTCATCGCCTCCTGCAATTACTCCACCAGATCCTCCACTTTGGTTATCATTATAGTAATCATCTTCTCCTGCACTTGTTTCATCTGACCTTCCATTTTGATTTTGGTTATTTGAGTTCTCTCCTCCTGCTATTACTCCTCCGGATCCACCACTCTGATTGCCACTATTTGAGTCATCACCTCCTGCTATTACTCTTCCTGATCCTCCGCTTTGATTGCCGTTATAGTGTTCATCTCCTCCAGCGATTATTCCTCCAGATCCTCCGCTCTGATTTTCGTTATTTGAGCTCTCTCCTCCTGCTATAATTCCTCCAGATCCCCCACTCTGATTGCCTCTATGTGAGTCATCATCTCCAGAAATTATTCCACCAGAAGCTCCATTCTGATTGCCGTTATGAGGGTAATTCCCTCCTGCTATTACTCCTCCAGATCCTCCGCTCTGATTGCTGCTATATGAGTCCTCATCTCCAGTGGTTGTTCCCCCAGACCCTCCATTCTGATTGTCTCTAAATGAGTCATCTCCTCCAGCAATTATACCACCAGACTCTCCTTGCTGTCCAGATTCTTCATTCTGACTACAGTCTGTTCCAGGAACTATACCACCAAGTCTTCCAATTTGAGACTTCGTAGGAGAACTATCAGAGCCACAACCTGTTGTTCCACCAGATTCCCCTCTAGAATTTTCTTCTCCTCTCTCATTATATTTATCAGCAGATTCAGTTATAGGTGAATTTTTATACCTTGTCCCTCTAATTACTCTATTTCTTGATGACCTACGACTTCCAATAATTTCTACATTTGATAAAGATCTCTTGTCAGTAAATCTACTCTGGGAATCTGTACTTCCACCCCCAATAACTACCACTCCCCCACCAGCAACAGCTTTGCCCCTCGAACTTGTACTTGTATCTGTATTTTTTGTTTTAGCAGCTCCTCCACCAGCAACAGCTCCTCCTGCAATAATAACGCCGCTTTTAGATGAATCTATAGGACCATTATGTTTTGATTCTCCTCCTGCAATAATTACTCCTCCCGCCGCTGCACCACCACCTGCTACAGCCGAAGATGAACTTCCTTTATTGAAGCGTCTGTTTTCGTTTTCATATGCAACAACGCCTCCACCTGCTGCTCCACCACCCCCAACAATCACAGCACTATTGGAATTGCTTCTTTCATTTGAAACCAGTCCTAGAACCGAATTATCACCTCTGCGGTAATAGCCATTCCTGAAGTATAGAATATTATTAATTAATTAAACAAGTAAATATAAAATATTCATTAAGTCAGAATGAAAGGGTCGTAAATGATAAAGTTGTAAAAATGAAATCAATATTGCGAAGGTCATCACTAATCAAAATATTTGTTGGCAAAGAGATATAATTATTATTATTATTATTATTATTATTATTATTATTATTATTATTATTATTATTATTATTATTATTATTATTATTATTATTATTATTATTATTATTATTCCGAACATCATCAGTTTTTAAACTCGATTTTCCTCAGAACGAATTTTTCGTGACACAAATTACATATAATAATATTATATATATATATATATATATATATATATATATATATATATATATATATATATATATATATATATATATATATATATATATATATATATATATAATATATATATATATATATATATATATATATATATATATATATATATATATATATATATATATATATATATATATATATATATATATATATATATATATATATATATAATATATATATATATATATATATATATATATATATATATATATATATATATATATATATATATATATCACTATAAATGGTATTGCTCCTACTGAGCTTAATTTTTAATAATAATAATAATAATATATATATATATATATATATATATATATATATATATATATATATATATATATATATATATATATATATATATATATATATATATATATATATATATATATATATATATATATATATATATATATATATATATATATATATATATATATATATACTTGAAGATGTAAAACCACTACATTTAAAAGGCGGAATTTTGTATCAATTTAACTACTGAGAATAATTAAATTCTTTATAGACAATTCCTGTATGATACAAATAGAAGGAAACTTACTCTGAAAAGGAAACGGGCGGATCGTTTTCAATTCTATTTCTGACCACTCCTCCATAACAAAGTTGTAAAAGGCCCAATGCAGAATACAAAAGGATACTTGAAAACCCTGGAATTAAAATAATAATAATAATATAATAATAATAATAATAATAATAATAATAATAATAATAATATAATATATATATATATATATATATATATATATATATATATATATATATATATATATATATATATATATATATATATATATATATATATATATATATATATATATATATATATATATATATATATATATATATATATATTATATATATATATATATATATATATATATATATATATATATATATATATATATATATATATATATATATATATATATATATATATATATATATATATATATATATATATATATATATATATATATATATATATATATATATATATATATATATATATATATATATATATATATATATATATATATATATATATAATATATATATATATATATATATAATATATATATATATATATATATATATGTATAGATGTTAATAGAAAGTATATGCAAGTACTCTTTTTTGAGAGTATGGAGGGTTAAGTTTGGTTGAAACCCTTTTTTGCTTTCCGATACTCAACGGTTCATCTCTTTGGTCTTTCATTGAGGCAGAAAGTAAATCCAAAGTGATGCTTTCGATTCTACTTAGGAATCTTTGTCGGTTTATTCAATACGCTTTCCGTCCCTCTTTGCAGTTTATTTGCTCAATCACAATCTTTTTAACAATTTTTTTTTCCTAAATGGCGACTATTCATGTACCATGTAGAAGAAATTAAGGTAGCTCCCCAAAGACAACCTCAAGTTCACCCCTCTTCATATTGTCATTTGGGAGTTGTTTGCAGTGAATAATGGGATTGGGTGTCCACACAGATTTACTTTCCTGATTTTGGTATGAAGTCTTCTCCATCAGTCTTCTTTCTTCTGATTTCCGTGTTGTTAAACGCCACCCCTCTTCTTCTAGAATCTAGACCTCACCTCTTGTTCTTGACCGAAACTCTGGTGTTTGGAAGCTCCATCATTAAATCCTACTCTATTCACTCTCACTGTCTCTCTCCTCAGTTTTCAGCAGGAGATTGTTATTGTGCAATTTGAAGTTTCCTTAATTTTCCTCTTTGTTTCTTCAGCCAATGTTTGACTATATTCATTTGCTCTATTTCTTTATCTACTAACTCTACAGACTAAATACCTCAACTATCTAAACAAACAGAACAATTCTCTCTTCTTCTTTCTGAAATCATCTTTTTGGGAAATTTCAATATTGACCACCACCTAACTCTATTAAGTTATCAAAATAGATCTTGAAAACTTCCCTTCTTTCTCCATTCATAACAATATTGAGTAGATAATGACAATTCTCTCTTCTGAGCTCTTCATTCACACACTTTCATCTTAGAATAAAGCTGCTACTACTCGTCTTTCCACATATTTGTTTGTTCAGCTCCCGGAGCTCAAATTTAACAGCTGCTCTCAGCTTAAGTGTGCTACGCTGGAAGGGTCAAGAACACAATCTTTTCTTCTTTTGACTGGCACACTTTTGATTTTCAGGTCTTTAATTTGTCTCTGGTTTGGATTTTTACTCGATTCTCTGGATTTTATGTAAGTCTCTGACCTTCACGCAGTAGAGTATGTATATATATATATATATATATATATATATATATATATATATATATATATATATATATATATATATATATAATATATATATATATATATATATATATATATATATATATATATATATATATATATATATATATATATATATATATATATATATATATATATATAATAAATATATATATATATATATATATATATATATATATATATATATATATATATATATTATATATCACTTTTATAATCATTTTTTAATTAAAAATTTAGAATTCTTTAAATTTTTAAAAGAAAAGTAATTATTTATTTTTATTTTTTATTTATTTTCTTTGTTTACAGATTACCACCGCTCACGGGCCAAGACCATTTCAAGGGGGGGGGGGGGCAGAAATGAAAAATAACAGCTTTGGTAAAGTGTTAAATTTTCTGTAGTTCCTTTTTCATTATATAAAATGATTTCCAAATTTATATAAGAGAATTATTCAATAAATTAGGACCGGACATCCTTATAAAAGCATACTTGTATAGAGGTTTTGTAGCACCACACGTAAAACGTCAGTCAAATCATGATTTTTAAAATAATATTTTCAAGGTTATTCTGAGTCTATGAATTATTTCCCTCTTAGCGTTGCTTTGTTAAATAACAATATATTTGCGTTTCATTTTCACAGAATGTCAATAAAAGGGAATTTGATGAGTAGTTCAAACAGATTTTTTTTTTTTTTTTTTTTTTTTTTTTTTTTAAAGGGGACAAAAAATTGCTTTCAAACATATTTCCATTTTTGTGATATTTTATTACTTTAAATTTGCATTAGGTAGGAAATAATAACCTCAAAACGTTGAAGATTTCAAAATATGTTATGTTATATACCTTACATAAAGTATCAGCCTCACTAGGTTGATTTTTTTAACAAATCTTTGCATTATTTTAATCAGTTTAGAAGCATTTTTTTGCTGAAAATTTGTTGAAAGAATACGAGATGTGCTTAATAGAATATCATTACAAAATTTCGTCTTTTGTTATTGTATTATACTTTTGTTTCAATACTGAATGACACAAATGCTTAATTAATAGATTGACTTTTTTTTTAATTTAAGGTAACGATTATTTACAGAATTGATTAAAAGTTAAAATAATCTAAGAACTTGAAATATTAGGCACATTTTCGGATCTACTTAAATTTTTGCTCTGTTATAAGACACTCATTAATTAAACAGAAAATGTTTAGGATACTGAGTGTACAGTTGAGTAATAAAAATTAGTTTGCTTTTCATTTTAACTTGCACTGATACGTCTACTGTTTATGTGAGCAATATTGCAAGTGATTTAGCTTAGTTGAATAATGGCAGAAGACAAGAAAAATATGGTCCTGATATATATATATATATATATATATATATATATATATATATA
>SEYY01019771.1:0-27500 GCA_009176605.1 Armadillidium nasatum
TTAAATTCCTATGCGGCTTGCTCCTTGTTTTATCAGCATCTTAATTTTAAGGTAAGTCATTTATGTATGTGTTCAAAAACTTTGTATTATTTTGTGTATGTGTTTAAGTGGTTGTTTGAATAAAAGAGTATAATATTGGAATACTGTACTATTAATATAATATATAAGCTATATTATAGTATTAATATGATATATAAGCTATATTATATTAACAAAAACTTTATGTATGAAATTTTTGATTCCACAGCAGTTTTAAAAAAGTAGTCTTTAAAATAAAATTTGATTATTTGCAGAACTCTTGGTGGCTTGTTAATGATTCTACATTCCATTGGCTAACACCTGTAAAATGCATCCAATTAAAATCTTTGGATTTGTCATGGTGCGGGTCTTATGATAGAATTTCATCACAGAGTTTTATGGAGTTTATCAACCAAAGTGGTCATAATCTAATTATTTTGCATCTCAATAACTGTCATTTTATTGACAATTATTGTTTGTATATAATTGCTAATACATGTTTTAAACTTGAAGGTAAGAATTAAAAATGTTTTTAAAAGTTTGCTTATTTAAGAATATAAAAAGCTTCGAAGCTTTCCTTACAATTTTCAACTATTTTTAGTAAAAGTAACTGAAGGACAATTGATAAGTATATATAAATATTATATATATATATATATAATATATATTTATATATATTATATAATATATATATATATATATATATATTATATATATATATATATATTATATATATATAATTTTTATTCCTATTAACAGCTTTAATTTGTCTTCTTGCCAAAGATTGGATCACCTTGGGTTTGGTGAACTTAAAAAACTGAGGAAACTTAAATTTCTTTGTATATCTCGAACTGCAATTAGATTTGAGACACTTCATATAATTCTTCAAAATTTGTGGATCATTAACCATTTGATTAATTGTATGTAATCATGTTATTTTATTATATATATATATATAATATACTATATATTATATAATATATATATATATATATATATATATTATAATATAATATATATATTATATTTATTATATATATATATATTATATATATTATAAAATGGTTTCATATTATAAAGACTTTACATAACAAAGGTAAAGGTTAAGAAAAAAGTATTAAAGTTTATTTTTTAAATATTAATATAAGTTTATATTGGCATCTGTGCGGAATTTAATGAAAAAATATCTTTGGTTCAAACTTTAATAATTGCAGTTTAAGAATGGGTTATAATAAGTACAAAAAGATAGTTGTGAGAGTTGTTCACTAGATTACCATTAATTTTTCTCCTTTTGAAAATAAAAAGAAAGTGTAAGTTTATTTGTGGAATATAAATGTTCCAAATATCTATTATAGTGGTATTTTTGTTTTATTATTAATTTAATTAGTTTATAATATTGAATTAAAAGTTATATATAAAATACGTTCCTGATATTTAAAAAGTTTCAGTTATATTCTAAATAATATACTTTACATATTAATTTCAGGTAATTGCTCTTATTTCTTTAAATCTAACTATGATTTTAAATTAGTATCTAATTCACTCTCAACATGCCTCTGAAATAATAATATTAAATTTTAAATTAATATTTAATAAGTTAATAGATATAATTTCATTTACAATAACACATATAAACTATTAAATTAATCAATAAAAAAGATGAATCTTAATCTTTTTTATTGACGTTTCTGCTTACTTGCGTTGAATAAGAAGTGTATAATTATTTTTTTATTGTGTATTTGTAACGGGTGTTGAAATGAGTGATATATATGTTTAAGTTTATTTGATGATGGTATTTTATATTGAGTTTTGGTGTGTGAAAGCATTAAATTTTACTTTGTAGGAATAGGTTTTTTTTTTTGTGCGAATTTGATAGAGTGTTTTATGTTTGTCGTTTTTAGTTTTGTGTGTCTGTATGTAGAGGGTAGACTTGATGTGTGTTGATAATATATTGTAGTGGGGTTTTGCGGAGGGTTGTAATGAATCGTTTTGTAGTTAATCGTATTAATACATATACGATCAAAGCAGAAATGAGTGAGTGCAGAGATCTTCCAACAAGAGAAATCCATTATTTTTAATGAACATTCCTATAATGCAAACAACGATGATAGCTGCAATAGTTAGATAAGAGCAGAGTTTTTTTTAGCACATTAGCAAAACAAACATACTTGTTATTCCATGCTGTACAGTGATGATCATGTTTCTTCTGCTTCTCGCTAGCCAGGTCTTTTCTGATTGGTTCTAGCGAGTCAGCACCTCCTTTCCTCATTTTTCCTCTTATACAGTATCAATGCGCGTTTGCTTATGAAACATGGTTTTTACTACTTGTCTTTCAATATAACTCGTAGAATATGCATTACATTCTTCTGTTATCTCAATTTTGATCTCTGCTTACATGTCATCTCTCATCTTATCTATCAATATAAGATTACCCTTATCAGTCAGTATGAATGATGAGATGAAGCTTCGCTTAATAGAACTTATTATATGAATTTATAATAGAGAGCTCACGTTTGATTCTAACTTTTTTAATGCAAGAAAAATTTATTTTTAGCATTTGCTACATAAGTCATAACCTGTGGACTCTTATTTGCGACAATATATATATTTATATTAATTATATATTATATAATATTAAAAATATATATTATATAATATATAATATATATATAATTAATATAATATATATATATATTACAGCACTTCAAATGAAAGACAAAACCCATTTGGGTAGGCTTTACTGTGTAGACTTATCTTTGTCAATGTAAAACTTGGCCCCATTTCGCACCTTGTGAAATATTTCTTCTGTGAATCATGCTTGCTTTCAAAGCAACTAAAAAGTCTTAGAACTGCAAAACCTTAATTCTGATAACAACAGATAGGAAATGGGATATACTAAAGCAGTTAGTTATCTCAGATATTTTTTTGTGAAAATAACAGGGACATAACATTAACATTAAAATTTCTGAACAAAATATTTCACTGCTCGAAAGAGAGGATATTACTATACTTCCCTTAGCCAAGAAAGGCAATTGCCAGTATTTTATTTATATTTATTATATATTATAATATATATATATATATAATATATAGATATTTATTTTATATATTATTATATATATATTATATATATATATATTTATGGTTTTTTTTTTACAAGGCGAGATAGAGAGAGAGAAAGAGAAAAAATTATATATATTATATATTATATTTTTATATATTTATTATTATTTTATATATATATTATATATTATATTGTTATATATATATATTATATATATATAATAATTATTATATAAAAATATTATAAATGATAACTATCGAATACGAAATACTACTTTTTCAGGAAACAAAAATCCTAAATGATTATTATCAAACACCCATACAACTAAGATTTTTTTATATTTTTCTCATAGGTGCTTTTATGAATATTTGCAGGTGATATTTGTTTTTTTTTCCAATATTAACTTAATTAATTAAATTCACTAGAAAATAACAAACTATACGTTTTCGATACATAAATTATTATTAGTTTGAAAAGGGAATTCAGGTTCAAGTTGAAAAGGAAATTCAGGTTCAAGACATTGGCGCCATAAGCATCTTTTCGAAGAATACTAGAAGGAGGATTGAAAAACACGACTTCACATCGATAGTTTGCATTATATATATATATTATTATATATTATATTATTATATATTATTATAATATTATATATGTATTTAAAGTATATATAGAATATATATAATATATATAATATATAATATATATATTATTATATATATATATATATTATAAATATATTATATAATTATATCAATACATTAGACATTGATAAAGTTGCTCAAACATTGAAAACATTCAATCAGTCTTTGATATCACTTGGGGCTTGGAAAACACATGGATTAACATTTAGAGGCTTGAGATCATTGTCATCTTTAGAGTCTCTGGAGGAACTGGATGTTGGATGGGCGTAAGCTGAATTTTTACTTTTTTGTTTTTAAATTTGTGTACATATCAACAGTAGGTCTTTCGTGGAAGTCACTTGGAAATATATTTTATGATAGCTATTTATTTTTTTTGGAACGATCATATGATTTGATAACTTAAACCTAGTTTTTGTGAATTTAAAGAAATAAAGTATGTTATTGGTGTAATTTTCCCCTTTTAATGAATGAGGTGTAATTTAATACTTTACATTGTGACATTTATTTAAATGAATTATATTAGGGATTTGCTTTGAGATACTTAATACCATCAATTAACAGTTTTTATACTTTTTACTCTTTAATTAATAATGTATCAAATTTTAGTGTTGATAGGTTTTCTGGGTCTTTAACTGAAGGCTTGTCGGAATTGGTTAAAAAATGCAAAAAGATGAAGAAACTTTTTATGACTGCTTTTAGAGCTTTAAGTGACGAAGATGTGGATTTATTGGCAACATATGGCAACTCTTTAGAACAAGTTGATTTGATGGGCTCTAGACATATATCTCCACCAGCGGTATCGAGGTATAATTCTTTACCTTGTTATATAGTATAACTACATAGGGTAAACATTTGTGCTTAACCTATATGGCTTGCGTAACAATAAATGCATCACAGAATCTTTAAAAGAGAGAACATCTTTAGTACTATAAATTTCATATGCAAAATAAAAATAATTTATTCAAGTTCCGAAAAGGGACAACTAAAGTTTGTAGCACACTTTTGCTTACTTAAGCCTTTGATAATACGTAAATGAATTAATTTTAACCCGATAGTTTTTAATTATAAAGAATTATTATTTCATAATAATAGCAATTATTTCTTATACTTCTACTATAACTACTACTACTACAATAATAATAATAATAGTAATAATAATTCTTTTAAATTTCACACTTTATTGAGATAGTTTGCATTTGAAAGGTTTTCAATTTTTACAGTAGGTCCTATACTACTAAGTTCAATAAAAATATTCTGACTGTCCAATTCTCTGAAAAGGGGCTACTAGGGAAAAACATTGTGGTACCCTTTGAGCCCCAATGTTAAAAACATATATAATACTTATAAGTTATAATGCAACTACTAAAGTGACGAAGCTCTAATAATATTACTGATAATTCTTATTATGCAAGTAACAGTAGCAGAATCTTTAGTTATGATATCATTTGCTACAATAATAATAATAATAATAATGATAATATATATATAATAATAAATAATAATAATAATAATAATAATAATAATGATAACAACAATAACAACAACAACAACAACAACATAATAATAATAATAATCATAATCATAATCATAATCATAATAATAATAATGTTATAATTGTTTGATATTGTTTAAATAAAGTTGTTATAGAAAGATTACTTCAGCTTTTATTCATTTATTGTGTGAAAGACCAAATGTTATTTTCTTCTGCAGGGTTTTAGTTTGTAAAACTAAGGTATTAGTTCAAAAGAGTAGAAAGCCGTTTAATAACATAATTACTCGTAGATGATTTGCTAAAAAGAATAATAAACGCGTACACCTAGGCAATAAAATAACTATTTAATACGAAATATTTAAGAAAGGTAAAATTAATTGATCGCTCTCTCAACAGATTACTTCACCAGTGCAAAAACCTAAAATTGTTGGATATTAGCTATTGTGAACAATTGCATGGCCTTTTCATTCAGCATTGGAAGATACAGTATCCAGAAGTTGCCATTAAAGGAGGGCATATAAGTCATGTTTCTGTTATGTAGTTGATGAGTACCTCTCTAGTTTCACTTATTAAGTTTATCGTTATTCATTTTACACCCTATTCTGTGATAAAGTAGCTTTTTTAACATTTGACATTTTTATATATATATATATATATATATATATATATATATATATATATATATATATATATATATATATAATATATATATATATATATATATATATATATATATATATATATATATATTATATATATATATATATATATTTATATATATATTATTTCTTTTTTATTTATTTATGTAGTTTTTTATATTTATAGGTACAAATATATGATATATTTTATATTTCCTATGAATCTTAAATTATATGTAGATGATCAAAAAATAGTAGGTAGTACATTTATTAGTGTTTTAGGAAATATTTTAAATTGGAATAAAAGTATTTTGTTGTGATATACTTGTAATACGTTATAAAATTATTTTTTAGTAGTTTATTTGTAACTCCATTCGTTTCCTTAATATTAAAGAGACCTTATATTTTATCCTAATTGTTGTTTTTATTATCCGGATTGTATTATATCATTGAGGAAATTTTATTTATCTTGTCATATTCTTAACAAAATTCCTGAAAATGTTTTTAAGCTTTGAAAATCCTCATAGGAATTTTCATACCTGTATCGCGCAGACTGAGGAAATATGGGTTCATCGTTATGAAAAGTTCATAATTTTAAGTACCATGTTGAACTTTTATGATGGATGGAGCTTTGCCAGAGATAGATTTAGAATTAGGTACCTTTTGGTTCTGAGGGAATGAACGAAATATAATATGGAAAAAGTCTGTGTAATATTTATTTAAAATACGATATTTTGAAAATTAGTTTTTGAATCCTTGGGAAATTTTATGAGACTGTATCCAAAGGTGGTTGTTATGGATTGTATGTAGGGGGCTCCCTTATTATCTGAAGTTCAGGCATAAATTTATCTTCTATTTCTGCACTTGTATAACGATAGTTTGAGTGTTCAGCACTAACCGATGGAACTCCTTTCTCTGTTAGTCTTTTTTTTAAACATTTTAACGTAATGCTGTAAGAGTATAGTGATCTAATGGATTATATTTATCAAGCAATAAGAAAGATTTAATGATATTTAACAACACTGTTCTACCGTGGCTCAAACGGTAGAGTGACTGACTCGCCTGCTTGAGGATCCCACTTTGGGATGCTAGGTGTATACTACCTAGAAAAGTTCATCTAGAATAGGGCAATGCCCTTGAGATATGACTTTAAAAAAAAAAAAAATTCTTCATTTTTTTTTTATTGTATGGTCGTCGTTGTAATAGTGAGATTATATTGTGATGTGGAAATGTTGGAATACTGTAGACTGGATGATATTGTCATTTTCCGCTACTAATCTTATGTTTGAATTGGGAAGCCTAACTGCTATTTATTTGAAAATTATTATTAGTATTCCACTAGCTGGTTACAAATTGAATTTTTATGATCAAAATATCAGTTTAATCTTTTTAGAATTACCCATAAAAAAAATAGTAGAATGGTTCTTTGATGAAACCTATAAGAAATCACTGGTTCGTATCCAATCAAATTCCACAGGTTCCTATGGGAAAACTACAGATGATTTTAGTATGTTTGTTACAAAGCTTTGACTTGAGCAAATAAGGATTTTCCAATAAGTTCACATAAGGTAAACCTCATCCCCCTTTTGGAAAAAAAAATTACGTAAATTTCATAGTACTTACAACGAAAAATATAGGGAATTCGTCGTGAATGCAATGGATAGTTCCTCTGTCAGCACTAGACACCAACGCATCAGTATATTTGTATACGAAATACAGCATGTACTACCAACCTGCCATCTTGGATTCTCTCGACGCCCTCAATATATATATCTCGATTCTGAAATGAATTCCGTTAACTATAACTGACGTCACACATTCAACTAGAGTCGATCCACTGTTCCTCGTTTTCGGTCCACAGCTATGCCACTGCGCTACGGTATAAAATAAAAACTATTTAAAATTTTGTTTTTTAAACGAGATATTATAAAATGATTTTTATCAGTTTATTATTAGTTATTACTCATTCGTTTGGATTATTGGATTTATGTATATATATATATATATATATATATATATATATATATATATATATATATATATATATATATATATATATATATATATATATATATATATATATATATATATATATATATATATATATATATATATATATATATATATATATATATATATATATATATATATATATATATATATATATATATATATATATATATATATATATATATATATATATATATATATATATATATATATATATATATATATATATATATATATATATATATATATATATATATATATATATATATATATATATATTATATATATATATATATATATATATTATTATATATATTATTATTATTATATATTATTATTATTATTATTATTATTATTATTATTATTATTATTATTATTTTATTATTTTATTATTATTATTATTATTATTATTATTATTATTATTATTATTATTATTATTATTATTATTATTATTATTCCTTGTTATAGAGAATTTGTCAAAACTTAAAGTTTAATTAAAGTTTAAAACTTTTGCCCTTCCAACCGTAATCTACTCTGAAGGTATTAAAAACACTTTCCCTAATACTCATTTGGTTTTAGTAAATTAAAAAAGGTTGTCATAAGTTTTTAGATATTCCGCTCTTAATGCTCGGTTGGCTTCTTCTTCATCGTTCTTTCTTACTCTTTTAGTATACATACTTAATATATATATATATATATATATATATATATATATATATATATATATATATATATATATATATATATATATATATATATATATATATATATATATATATATATATATATATATATATATATATATATATATATATATATATATATATATATATATATATATATATATATATATATATATATATAATATATATATATATATATATATATATATATATATATATATATATATATATATATATATATATATATATATATATATATATATATATATATATATATATATACATATATATAGTATAATATATCATGACGAAACACTCCGGTGATTACAATATTTTTCCTTCACTTTTCTGATTTTTTATTTCTTATATTTCCTCTTCTTTCTCTATCCTCTTTATTTTTGTACATGCTGAGAGATATATTCACGTTTGCAATTTTTTTCATTTATAGAAGCATCAGAAGCTATACCCTAAACGTCGACAGGGAAAATAGTCAGCAGGTTAAACTGTCGACACTCTTGAAAAAATCTGTCGATCATTTGGAGGAGGAGTGACAAAATTTTGTTAATGGCGTGTCAGCCTTTTGACCTGTCGACGTTTTGGGGTAATCCCGAAGCATCTTTTGCTCAAACGAGATCATTCCATCTTGGGAATCATATCTTTCGTCTCACTTATGCTTTTGAGCAAGCGATGGAGATCTTTGGTTGCTTAGAGGTTGTTTATGAAGTCTTCCGTTTAAATTAAATAATTAATTTAGAACCACTATTCTCGGATCTGTCTCCAGAATCTGTTTCCACTTGATTTCTCAGTGTCATTATATGGTTTTTTTAAACAGGTGTTCAGATTGAAATAACTTAAAATAACCGGAGGTCACCACATATTAAAGAGGTCAAGAGGTGCTGTGAAGGACCCTAAGTGATGAGTCGATGTCTTCAGGGTCAAGAGACTCTTCAGACACTTAATTTTATCGTAACTCTGATTTTTGGATAATTAAAAGAACTTCCAGATAGTTGCTTCAAAAAAGGTGGACATTATATAGAATTGTTCAGGAATTCTGATGAGTATAGTGTACTGCCCTCATCGAATCTCTTACCAATCTATATGGATTTCAGTTCAAAATATACTGGTATAAATCTCAATGTTGACGAAATGGTAAAAAATACATATTTTTTGAACTTGGGTACTCTGTTATCAATAATAGCACAAAGACCTTCCTCACATCTCTTGAATAGGGACTATGATGAACTCTGCGACGCCTGGCTTGAGTTTCCTTTGATAGCTTAAGTACTCAAATGGTTGGTGCAATCATGAAAACGCATTCCATCATCGCACAAACACATATTTATAAATTTACTCTTAATTGTTTTCCCTCCCTGGCTAATATTAACAGACATCTTTGTTAATGTATACTTCATTCTACCATTCGGTTGGTCATTTTAAGTTCCTCACCAAACAAGGATCAATTAGTCAATATATGAATGACACCATAGAAGTGGAAGAATTTCTCATAATAATAATAATAATAATAATTCTAAAACATTCCCACTTTGTTCGAGACACCTCTCAAACCAAGTTTCTGTTTTATCGTTCCCAACTTTACTTTGAAGTGCTCACATCATGCCTCAGATGATATGAAAAACGTTTCAAAGAGTACCATTTATGCTATCATGGAGAATAACGATGAACCTCGAATAATTCTTCTACATTTTCAGTAAGAGAGAATTCCTGTTATCAACATTTGCAGACTTCCTCCACAAGAAGAACCTCATGATGCTCCAAACACAATACTGCAGACACTCATTACGTCATTTCATCCTTGTAAGATGACAAAAATAAATAAATAAATAAATTAAATAAAAATAAATAAATAAATTTAAAAATAATGAAAATTAGATTTTCCGAGCTATAATGTGAGACCATTTGTCTTTTACTCTAAAAGATGCTTCAAGAGTCAAATATTTTGTCAACCAAGAAAAAATTGAAGTGAAATTTAGGACAAATGCGCAATGTAAAGAAAAGAGTTTCACCTCCTCCTTCAGAAGTACTCTCTTCTTCATCAATTAATAGGGAAACCAAAGTATTTCTTTAAGCGTCTCCTATATGAGCAGGATGTGTAAGATTCATACTTTCTAAACTTAAGCAGAAGAAACTCTAAAATCTTGATAACAGATAAATATTCAGATATGCAGAATCAAACTTCAGAACTAACTCAGTTTGCTTAAACAATTATCAAGGGAATCTGAAATATCTCTTCATACGATTTATTAACCAAATATCGACCATGAAGACCCACATATTCATGCATGCGTGAACAAAAGTCTTTTTAAACTGCCCTTACTTACTTTAAATCTGAATTTAAACTTATGTGTATGAGTACCTTTTTGAAGACAGAAGTTTACAATTTCTGGATATTGAACACACCCATTCGCGGACAAATAATAATAATAATAATAATAATAATAATAATAATAATAATAATAATAATAATAATAATAATAATAATAATAACAATAATTAAAAAAAAAATGATATAACTATGTTCCGAAGATACAATTTATTAAAAGATTCGGGAGAATACTTTCATCAGGATATATATATATATATATATATATATATATATATATATATATATATATATATATATATATATATATATATATATATATATATATATATATATATATATATATATATATATATATATATATATATATATATATATATATATATATATATATATATATATATATATATATATATATATATATATATATATATATATATATATATATATATATATATATATATATATATATATATATATATATATATATATATATATATATTAGAGGTGGACCGGATATCCGCATCCGCATCCGCAACTGCGGATATCCGCATCATTTTTCCAATATCCGCATCCGCGGATATCCGCAATTGGATATCCGCAACCGCATCCGCATGCGCGGATAGTAAAAAATTACGTATCATGCAATCGATAAAAACTTTCAAAGGAAAAACTTTGTATTGAATGCAGAACCTCTTTCTGAGCGCCATACAGGCGACTGACTATCTTGAAACTGTATTTGAAAAGATGCTGACAAAATGGAAGATTTCATTAAATGAAGTGCACTGCGTAGTCAGGGATTCGGGCACAAATATAAAAAAAAGCCCTTTCTCTGGCAAGAGTGAAAAATGTAGATTGCTTTGCACACCAAACTCAGATAGTAGTTAAAAATTCCATTATGAGTCAAAAATGTGTATCCGATTTAATAACCAAATGTAGGTTAATTGCTACGCATTTCAATCACTCCGTTGTAGCCCAAAATGAGCTGAAGAAAATACAAACAAGATTAAATGTTCGTCCACTTTCTGTCATGCAAGATATTCAAACACACTGGAATAGTAGTTTGCATATGCTTGAGAGGATGAGCGAAATTAATGAGGCCATTTGCCTTTATGCTTCAAGCAGCACAAAATAAAGCCTCTAACAGCTGACGAAAATGACATTTTAAATAATTGTATTAATATCCTTAAATCTTTTGAAGAATTAACAAAGACTATAAGTTCAGCTGAATCATGTTTGTCAGATGTGATACCACTCACTTGTTTCAACATTGAAAGTTGTGTTAACAAATGTTATTAAGTCTAAGGGAGTTTCAAGGATGACTGAAACATTAATGAAGGAGATGAACGACAGATTTGAAAACCTGGAAAATGATGATGCTTATACAATTGCAACCTTTTTAGATCCTAGGTACAAAACAAAAATTTTTAAACCACTTGTTTCTCAGAATGTTAAAATCAAATTAGGATGCTTATGCGATGAGATGATAGAAACAGCTAAAATAACGCCTTTCAAGAAAAAGCAAAAGCTCTCAGATACAAAAGAAACAAAATCTGTTAGCTTAAGCATTGCTAAATCAATGAAAGATCTTCTAGCTTCCAGCAGCGATGAAGAATCACAGTCAGAAGTGTCAAAGGATACAATATCGATTATTGAAAATTATCTGAAACTCCCACGTTTGGAGGCAGATAAAGACCAACTGGTTTGGTGGAGAGATGAATTGCAAAAGTTTCCCTTTTATAGTTGAGCTGGCAAGGACTTATTTAGCATGTCCTTCAACTAGTGTTGCTAGTGAGCGTCTTTTCAGTGGAGCAGGCCTCATTTACGACGAAAAGCGAACCAAACTTTCACCTGAAAGAGCCCAAAAGCATTTTATTTCTAAAAATAACTTACCAATTATTAACTTCAAATGGAATATGTGAAACTGTGAAGTGTGAAGGTAATACTGAATTACTGGCTATATATATATATATATATATATATATATATATATATATATATATATATATATATATATATATATATATATATATATATATATATATATATATATATATATATATATATATATAACCTTTTTCCAAATGGGTGGAGGTTGGGGAAAGAGGTTGGTGGGGTGTTCAAGAGTTGGGTCCCCGTCCCACACCCTGGTAACATAGATTCTGGATATTATATTTAAAATTCCAAGAATCTATGGCAAAAACTCTTAAAAAATTAGAACTATCCGCATCCGCATCCGCATCTGCGGATATCCGCAATTGAATATCCGCAACCGCATCCGCATCCGCGGAAAGTAAAAAATTACTATCCGGTCCACCTCTAATATATATATATAAATAAATATATATATATATATATATATATATATATATATATATATATATATATATATATATATATATATATATATATATATATATATATATATATATATATATATATATATATATATTATACCACATAATCCGTGGAATAAAATTTTACAATTTATATACTGCTATTGAGGATTCGAACCCTGACCTCTAAGATGGTAAGACATTGCGCTAACCACTACACCATTGACGGTACAAAAGGAATCACATTGGAAATGTTCATGATCAACCGCCATGACTACAATCCCAAAGGACCCCTCCGACCGCACTCTGATGTAGGGTAACGGGTCAGTTCGATCCTCAAAGACCTGCAGATCAATATTTTATTTTATTTCACGGATTATGTGGTAATTACACTTACGTATTGATCTGCAGGTCTTTGAGGATAGAACTGACCCGTTACCCTACACCCGAGTGCGGTCGGAGGGATCCTTTGGGATTGTAGTCATGGCGGTTGATCTTTAACATTTCCAAGTAATTCCTTTTTGTACCGTCAGTGGTATAGTGGTTAGCGCAATGTCTTACCATTTTAGAAGTCAGGGTTCGAATCCTCAATAGCAGTATATATATATATATATATATATATATATATATATATATATATATATATATATATATATATATATATATATATATATATATATATATATATATATATATATATATATATATATATAAAGAGTCGTTTGTAAAGCATATAGCTCTTATCTCTCTTAAATTCTCGTTGAAGGCTGTATTTTTTTTTCGCTAAAATTCTCTCAGAAACTTTTTTCAAACAGTAATATAAAGAGAAAGATCATTTGCATATGAATAGGACAAACAAGGCTTTAGCTTAAAATTTAGATAAAACATTCTTATATTTAAGATAAAAGTGAAAGTTTTTGATGTAGAAGAAGAAAGAAGTATTTTTATTGTCCTATTTCAAATAAATGAGAAGATAATAAATAATTGCAGTGAAGGAACAATTTTTGCATTTTAAAGTGAGCTGCATATATATATATATATATATATATATATATATATATATATATATATATATATATATATATATATATATATATATATATATATATAATATATATATATATATATATATATATATATATATACCATCTCAAGCTGACCTAAACTAACCAGCTCTATAAGACCATCTTAACTCACAACCTATATCTATCTCATAGGTGATTACCTCACTATGGTTAATTCTTTTCTAATCTTACAGCGTCGAACTATGAATAGCTAATATCTTAAACATCATTCATACTCCAGCATATCAAAAACTGCTGACCTAACAATATCTGACATACTTAAGTATTCCAACGCTGCTAACTTAGCTAGACATACATTATAGAGACATCATTGTTATGTTAAGATTCTTCTAGACAAAAATTAACTTATCCCACAGTGAGACCCTACCTCCAAATATACTTTTCTCTCTCTCTCTCTCTCTCTCTCTCTCTCTCTCTCTCTCTATATATATATATATATATATATATATATATATATATATATATATATATATATATATATATATATATATATATATATATATATATATATATATATATATATATATATATAATATATTATATTGACTTATCATAAATAACTTTGCAGCCTAATAACTTATTTCACATGCATACATACATACATACATACATACATACATACATACATACATACATACATACATACATACATACTTACATACATACATATATATATATATATATATATATATATATATATATATATATATATATATATATATATATATATATATATATAATATATATATATATATATATATATATATATATATATATATATATATATATATATATATATATACGTATGAATATATATATAATATATATATTCATACGTACACTAACACACGCGGGCACACACAAGGTATATATACGAAAGAGGTTTTTAGGCTGCATGACGAATTTTTGTTTGTATCTTTATGTATTTATTCTACATGTCTCTCTCAGTTTCTTGACTAAGTGTTTTTTATGTCTGTTTGTCCTCTCTTCTTTCTTATAGAAGAAATTAAATGAATTCAATGGAAAAGCCAATTTCCTTATGTCAGAAAAGGAACGAAAAATGTGTTCCATACTGGAATAAAAAAGGCCCCAAATAGAGATTCCTCTCTTTCGCATCAATCTATAGTTTATTGTTTATTGGCTTCGTAATTCTTATAACAATTTAGGAGTTATTTTTTTTCTTCAAATGTTTAAAAAAAAGTCTATTAAAGAAAACATATTTCAAGTGAATATGTTTATTGCGAGGTTTTTAGAGCATTATAGAAATATGATTCCAAAGAATGGTATATCCCTCAATAGATGGAGTGAAGTATCGGTATCGGTATCGGTATCGGCAAGTATCGGCATATTTTCCGATACCGGTATCGGTATCGGTATCGGTATCGACCTTTTCAGTATCGGTATCGGTATCGGCAAATTTTTGGATAAGAGTAAAGTATCGGTATCGGTATCGGTATCGGTAGTGGTATCGGCATATTTTCCGATACCGATACCGGTATCGGTATCGGTATCGGTATCTGGTAATTTTTAGGTATCGGTATCGGTATCGGTATCGGTAAAAATTTTGGTATCGCTCCTCCCTACTCCTAATATATATATAATATATATATATATATATATATATATATATATATATATATATATATATATATATATATATATATATATATATATATATATATATATATATATATATATATATATATATATATATATATATATATATATATATATATATATATATATATATATATATATATATATAAACAATGAATGAACAATCATTGAGAATCTCTTCCATCAGATATCATTTAAACCACTTCTTGTCGTGTGAAGTTCTTAAAAATAATGCTAATAACAAATAGCTACTCATAAATCAATCGTTAAAGGCGGAAACTTTATTCGTGCAAGAAAATGTACTTGAAGAATATCTGGCTTTGGTGGAGAGCTTCACCAGCTCTCAGAGCGTGCGGATCGCTCGCTCTGAATCTGGTGATTGCCTGAAGGGCAGTTTTTTGTCTTCCTGGAAGGACGGCATATGCCCTCGTTGGTGAAGTCCGTTCTCAGAAATAAAAACAAAAAAAAAAAAAACAAAAAAAAAAAACTATTTGGCTTTGGTCTGCAGACTGTGCACATCACAGGAGAAGAATATTCTGTAGAATATATATTTCATTAATTTCCAAACGCCGAACATATTTTAATTGAAAGTGATTGTTTAGTACGGATATATTTCATAAAAAAAACAAAAAAATTTACATAAAACTACAGAAAATAATAAAACCCATAAAACCACATAAAATAATAAAACCCATAAAACCAAACCAAAAGGCTTTCGTAAAACCGCATAAAATGAAATTCATAAAAGCATTTTGGTTTTTATTTAATGGTTTTTATTATTTTATGTGAACCTTTTTGGTTTTATTTTTTTTATTGAAAAATTTGAGTTTTTCTTATTTTTGGGAATGAACATTTGTAAATAAATTCACTTTTATTGTGATTGTTAATTTATATATATATATATATATATATATATATATATATATATATATATATATATATATATATATATATATATATATATATATATATATATATATATATATATATATATATATATATATATATATATATATATATATATATATATATATATATATATATATATAGAATATTAAAAACTGCTTGATATACACATGCGTTCTTTTATTGCAAATAAAGTAAAATAAAAAGTTAAAAAAGAAAGCTCAACTTCTTCTTGTGTATCGAAACAGGAACTGTTCTAAAATTATGCATTAAATGGGTTATTAAATATTTTATTATCTTTCAATGCAATGGAAACTCACAATAAAAATTGAAATCTATTTACAGAGCACCAAATAAAATTTAACTTAAATGGGAGTATTTGTTGTGATAGTAACTTTATATTTTCAATATATATATATATATATATATATATATATATATATATATATATATATATATATATATATATATATATATATATATATATATATATATATATATATATATATATATATATATATATTAGAGATGGATCGGATGATATTTTTCCCATTTACGGATGTGGATGCGGATGCGGATATTGAATATTCGTCAAGTGCGGATGCTGATACGGATGCGGATATTTAATTTTTGAAAGTGCGGATGCGGATGCCATCACTAATATATATATGTGTGCATATATATATATATATATATATATATATATATATATATATATATATATATATATATATATATATATATATATATATATATATATATATATATATATATATATATATATATAAATATATATATATACAAACAGATAAATAAAATCAAATATATATGGAGTAATATCTCATAGCTAGAGGGACTCAGAATTTACCCTTCTCTTGGATAGAGGCAAGTCAAAGACTAATGGACTTGTAAACTGCTATTCTCATTCCAGTTCCCTTGACCCTTTATGTTTGGGACGAGAAGTTGATGTTTTGTCTCATTTCTGCAAGTTCTACAGCTTAAAATGCTCTAGAGAACTGACCAGTCGTATATTTATACACCTTCACGGAATCCTGATAGCCCAATGGGTGCATTGTCTGCAAATGAATTTTGTGTAGACATAGGTAAAACTGTGATACTCCCTTCTTTGAAGCCATCTCTGTATTGTGGAATTCCCTATCATCTTTTGTGTTTCCTACAAAATTTAATCTCAATTATTTTAAAGCTTATTTCTGTACTCACCTACGAAAGTTGCGTTAGATGGGAATTATAGAGGTTTTTATTCTTTTATCTTAAAAAATATGCTAATATCAGCAGTATCACTAACATATATATATATATATATATATATATATATATATATATATATATATATATATATATATATATATATATATATATATATATATATATATATATATATATATATATGTATATAAACTGTATATATATATATATATATATATATATATATATATATATATATATATATATATATATATATATATATATATATATATATATATATATATATATTATAGTTTTTGCTGCTACTACTTTCTAAAATACATTTTAAAACAAATAATTTCCCTTAGGAAATCACATAAAAAGCCTTATCTCATGCATTTATATACAGTATATATATATATATATATATATATATATATATATATATATATATATATATATATATATATATATATATATATATATATATATATATATATATATATATATATATATATATATATATATATATATATATATATATATATATATATATATATATATATATATATATATATATATATATATATATATAGAAAATACTCCTCTTGAGCTTAATTTTCAGCAATATATATATATATATATATATATATATATATATATATATATATATATATATATATATATATATATATATATATATATATATATATATATATATATATATATATATATATATGTATATATATGTGTGTGTGTGTGTGTGTGTGTGTGTGTGTGTGTGTGTGTGTGTGTGTTCGTATGTTCGTTGATTGTTTCTTATTTTATTATGAACCTTGCGTTCACTCTTACAGTGGACTTTTTATATCTAACTTTTTATAATCAAATCGAAAAGTTAAATTTCTAAGAACTTTCTATTTTAAATAAGAAAGAGCAATTTTTTTATGCCTAAATTTCAAATTAAATTTCAGTAAAAATAATTTTTGAAAATTACAGTGTTCTCTAGATTTAGCGTTCTCAAGGTTAAGAACCTCTTGGTCTCAAAGTGAAGAAATACCCTTGGAGATAAAGGATATAGAACTGGATATAAGAATACTGAAGGAGGTACAGTATGCTCATGTGCAGAAAACTAGTTTTCTTACAAAATATTAAGTCATTGTTTCATATTTCCCAGTTTCTAAAAAACAGAGAGCCAATTTCTTTCAGAGTTAATTTCTTTAACGATGAAATTAACTCTGGTAAAGACATGTATGAAAATGAACCCAAATATGTTAAAATTCATTAATATACTTATTAAATTATAATTTATTTATTTACAAAAATCTTTATCTCATATTTATAAATTAATTATTAAGAAAGAGAAAAAGCTAGAATATTTGATCTGGCTCCAAATCTTCTAAGAAATGTCACCAGAGAATATTCCACCAAAAGTGGAATCATTGTTTTTTGAAATATCATGCTAAGCATGGCCAGGAAAAAAGACTAGAGCTTTAACTGATAGATTTACAAGACTTATTAGGGCTTATATACAGAAGAACAATTTTTTCCAATAAGTTTTTATTTATTAATATTTCCACCAAACCAAATATTTGGTCACTAAAGAAAAGTAGACAGATTCACTCAACAAAGCCATTACAGAAGACATCCTACAAAACCTTAAGGCTATTGGATATTATTGTTAGCATTAGTATTATAGTTAAAATTTAACTTTCAAACTTTTTTTTTTTTTTTTTTTTTTTTTTTTTTTTTTTTTTTTTTTTACCTTTGTTTAGCCTTTCTGATTTTATTGTCGGTATAAATCACAAATTTTAAGAAAATGTTTTATTTTTCTAAAAGTAGTTAAATTTTGAAAAAAAAATTTTTTGTCATTATTTATTTCACTTCATTTTCATTTTTTCAGCTAACTCACAACATATTTTCAAGTTATTAATAAAAGTTACATTTTGGAAAAATGAATCCCAAATTCATGTTTTTGAAAAATTAGAATTTTACCAATTACAGTGTACCAACAATTTAATAATAATTAAAAAAATATTAAAATTTATTTTTATAAATTTTTTCAAAAAGTGTTATTTCTATTTGAATGAAGTTACAATAAAAAATTGAAGAGGAGTTTGATTCCGCCTGTAACATCAGGTATTCTTGGATCAAATGGGTCTCCATTGTAAATGACGCAACCAGAGAGTCCTTCCAAATGGGAGGATATCACCCATTTTCACCCATTTTCAAAATGGGTGGGAGAGAATCTTCCAAAGATGGAGGTGGGATTTTAAGCTTGATATCTGAGTTATAATCGGCGGTGCTAGCAGTATTATGTATGAGAAAAGTACATACTTCTACCCTTGATTCTTTTAATATATATATATATATATATATATATATATATATATATATATATATATATATATATATATATATATATATATATATATATATATATATATATATATATATATATATATATATATATATATATTTCAGTAGCGTTTGACAGTAAAGTTTTGTCAATTTTAATGAAGATACTAAAAACTTAAAGTTTTTATCTTTTTTTTTTATTTTTTTTTTTTGAAAAAATTTTGAAAATTTTTTTTTTTTTTTTTTTTTTTTTTTTTTTTTTTTTTTTTTCTAATAATTTTAATTAAATTTTACACTTTTCTTTTTTAATTATTAAAACTAATATGATACTATAAAATAAAATCTAATTATACAAGTTTTTAAGTGCTTCTCATTATAATATTTAGATACTTAGCCTCTTCATGAATAGATTATTTAGGCCATTTTCTTCTTCTAAGATAGACTCGATCGCCAAAATGGCCGCTACCCTCTGTTACGTCTTAACGCACAAATACGCACACACATACACCTATACCTGTACACACAAATGTGGCTCTTGACGTAGATTTACGACCTCACATATGTATATAAGATTAAAAAAACAAGTGAATAATGAAGATAGCAGCGATGCATGATGAAAACATACGATAATGATAATTCTTATCATTATTGTTTTATTTTCGTCAGACCAAGCCACTAGAGACTTCAAACCACTGGCCGGATGATCCCCTTGAAAAGAAAGGGGAGAAATGTAAATTTCTATTTAAATTTAAAGCTTTATATTGTGTGTATTCATTATTCAAATATAAAAATAACTGTTGGTTAAGGTATATATATATATATATATATATATATATATATATATATATATATATATATATATATATATATATATATATATATATATATATATATATATATATATATACCTAACATAACAAAACAAAACAAAATAACATAACATAACATAATATCCCAAAAACTTAATCTAGCAAAATATAAAATCATCTAAAAACAAATAAACTATTTACATCGCCAATGTTGTTCAATTTGTTAATGGATGGTGTTGTTATGGGGATAGAGAAAGAAGGGAAGGGTGTTAGGTTGAGAAGTGAAGAAGGTAAATGGGAGGTAAATGTCTTGTTGTTTGCCAATGATGCGGTATTATTTGCGGAATCTGGGGAGAAGTTGAGAATGTTGGTGAAAGAGTTTGTGAGGGAATGTGCGCCTAAGGGATTGAGAGTATACCCAACAAAGAGTAAAGTGATGAAGATTTGGTGGCAGGAATGAGGCAGTAAGATGCAAGGAATAGGGGGTGTCGAGGTAGGGGGAGAGAAATTTGAGGAGGTAGAAGAGTTTAAATATTTGAGAAGGCTTGAGGTGGGAAATTGAGATAAAAGAGGAAATAAAGAATAGAGTGATGGAGGGAATGAAACTGATGGGGGGGGGTTAAGGGAGGTATGGAAGGAGGGGAAATTCCGAAGAAAATAAAGGTAAGAATGTTCGAGAGAGTGTCTAATATCTGTAATGTATGAGTGAGAAACATGGATGATGAAGGCTAGATGAGGAAAAGATTACAAGTTTTTGAGATGAGGGCTATATGTGGGCTAAGGAGGGAGATAGAATCAGAAACAAAAGAATAAGGGAGATGTGTGGATGGAGGAGGGAAATAATGGGTAGAGCGGAAGAGGGTGTATTAAGATGGTTTGGGCAATGTGTAGAATGGATGAAGATAGGATAGTGGGTAGAGTGAAATGATCCGAGGTAGAGGGAAGAAAGGGGAGAGGTAGGCCAAGGTGGGGATGGTTGGGTGGAGTGAAAGAGATTTTTTTTTTTTGGGGGGGAGAGGTCTAAATGTGAACGAGAGTAGGAGAGTGGCGGAGGACAGAGTGAGATGGAGGGCAGTGATGATAGGGGGGGAGATAAAGTGGATGTGTGTGTGAGCGAACTGTAACGGGCACCACCCTACGAGAGTAAGAAAGGTGAATGGTAAAATAAACATATATATATATATATAATATATATATATATATATATATATATATATATATATATATATATATATATATATATATATATATATAAAGCGGAGGAACTTCAGTAGACAAAGCGGAGAATTTCCACGCTTTAGGACGGGTAGTTCGAGTCTCGGTAAAACGAAGACTCCGACCGCTCCGCCCACTAACCAAGATCGGACACAAAAAAGAGAAAGAATGGGACTGTGTAGAAAGTCGTGTCGCCCGGGCTCTTCTCATTGGAGGAGGTATGCGACTAGAGAGTTCAGAAGAGCAGTGTCCGTTGTAATAGCGATAGTAAAGAGAGAGTGACGCTACAATTCGACGGGCAGAAAGAGATTGAAGAGAGTTAGTAAGAGCAGGAGAGTTGATGAGACGAAATACCCTTTACTCCACCTTCTTTAGGAGAGCTGTATGTGTGGAACCACCCCAGATGTGCGAAGCATACTCCATACACGGGCGAACAACACCCCTATACAGAGCAAACAACTGGGGTGGCGTGAAGTAATTCTGAAGGCGCCTCAGAACACCCAGCCTCTTAGAAGCTTGTTTAGAAATAGAAGCAATGTGATCTTTCCATGAAAGATCACGAGAAAAAGAAACACCAAGAATATTAAGAACAGATGAAGGATTGAGTTGCGTGTTTTCGAAGAAGATATCATAGTTGTGTGGAAGATTGTGTCGAGAGGAGAGATGAAGGAATTGAGTTTTTGAGGCATATATATATATATATATATATATATATATATATATAATATAATATAATATAATATATATAAAAAAAAAAAAAAAAAAAATATATATATATATAATATATATATATATATATATATATATATATATATATTCTGTTTGAGGGTGTATGTGTTTATGTATGTGTATGTATTTGTGTAAGTAAGAATCTCCTATACAAGAGAGCTGTTATTTATATGCACCTTTAAAAAATTGAGGAAAAAATACAGTCAACAATAACTTGATAATAGGTATATCGCTGGATTATGACGTCACAGGGAGCTATCTATAAAATCGAGGTTGAACATGGATTCCCTTTTAACAAGTCATTTACCTAAGTTTTTTTCGTTTTTTTTTTTCTTTCTTCTCTTTTGTTATAAAGACTTTTCAAATTGCTTTAAAAATTCAATTTATGATGTCATTTTTTCGGTTAAAGTAGAAGGTGCCAAGCTCTTTATAACTTTGATATTACAAGGCTTCTCCTTTTATATATTGTCAATTTTATTTACATTTGCATTTTATATGCAAACGAATCTATATATTATATATATATATATATATATTATATATATATATATATATATATATATATATATATATATATATATATATATATATATATATATATATATATATATATATATCAGGTCATGTCGGCCTTTGATTTGACCAGGTTCCCGACTTTCCTCCTGACTCTGGTGGAAATTTTAGTATAGGCCTCTGGACTTTGGCCACTGAGGTGAAATAATATACATATATATATATATATATATATATATATATATATATATATATATATATATATATATATATATATATATATATATATATATATATATATAAAGGAAAAAATTCATTAAGAGTATTTAAAGGAAAAGGTTGGTACGAATTGCATATTTAATTGTTTGAAAGGATAAGTTCGAGTAAATAGAAAAGTAATTAACTTTTTGAGACACCGAAAACTACTACACGCTGCCCTAAAAATTTGAGAAGGATAAAAGGACATTTGCTTCAATGCTATCACCCTCCAAGCCTCTGGTATTTTCTGCTGGAGAGATTTTTTTTCCAAAATGGAAAAACTAAAATAATAAGGAGTCATTGTAACAAAAATAAATAACTCGATGAAATGGCAGATAAAAATTTAACGTTAAGCAATAGAAATAAAATAGATGATAGAACATAATACTGAGAAACGCAACTATTATTAAAGTGAAAGGGTGATTTGAGGTTTTCTTCAATACGTGCAACGTTGCCATTGGAAAAAAGATCAGTAAGAAGTACTAATATTAAACGATTCGCCAAACTACAGATCAAAGGAGAAATAAACAAATATATGATTTTTTATTTTAATAATAATAATAATAATAATAATTATAATAAAATCTCTATTATTATTATTAATTATAATAAAATCTCTATTATTATTATTATTATTATTATTATTATTATTATTATTATTATTATTATTATTATTATTATTATTATTATTATTATTATTATTATTATTATTATTATTGTTATTATTATTATTATTACTGTTATTAGTATTAGTATTATTCTTATTATCATCATCATAATTATCATCGTTGAACTTTATTTACCGTTACAGGTTAATTAAGTATTCCCTTCTATCATTCACCAGTTTAAATAGCATCCAGCAAAGAATGACAACCAGTGTTTTGAACCTTCGTTCTTCTTAAGCCTTTTCCGTTCCAATCACTCTTAATTTCCATACTTCCGTCCTATTTATCAGTCAACCAAAATACAAAAAAATAACCAAAATACTCATAAGTATTATTCTTATTTCATATTCTCCATTCTAATTGCCGGGGAGTATCAGTCATTACCCAAGTCATTCGATGCTTAGATAGTATATATATATATTATAGAGGTGGACCGGATAGTAATTTTTTACTATCCGCGGATGCGAATGCGGTTGCGGATATTCAATTGCGGATATCCGCAGATGCGGATGCGGATAGTTTAATTTTTTAAGAGTTTTTGCCATAGATTCTTGGAATTTTAAATATAATATCCAGAATCTATGTTACCAGGGTGTGGGACGGGGACCCAACTCTTGAACACCCCACCAACCTCTTTCCCCAACCTCCACCCATTTGGAAAAAGGTTATATATATATATATATATATATATATATATATATATATATATATATATATATATATATATATATATATATATATATATATATATATATATATATATATATATATATATATATATATATATATATATATATAGCCAGTAATTCAGTATTACCTTCACACTTCACAGTTTCACATATTCCATTTGAAGTTAATAATTGGTAAGTTATTTTTTAGAAATAAAAGCTTTTGGGCTCTTTCAGGTGAAAGTTTGGTTCGCTTTTCGTCGTAAATGAGGCCTGCTCCACTGGAAAGACGCTCACTAGCAACACTAGTTGAAGGACATGCTAAATAAGTCCTTGCCAGCTCAGCAAGAAAAGGGAAAACTTTTGCAATTATCTCTCCACCAAACCAGTTGGTCTTTATCTGCCTCCAAACGTGGGAGTTTCAGATAATTTTCAATAATCGATATTGTATCCTTTGACACTTCTGACTGTGATTCTTCATCTCTGCTGGAAGCTAGAAGATCTTTCATTGATTTAGCAATGCTTAAGCTAACAGATTTTGTTTCTTTTGTATCTGACAGCTTTTGCTTTTTCTTGAAAGGCGTTATTTTAGCTGTTTCTATCATCTCATCGCATAAGCATCCTAATTTGATTTTAACATTCTGAGAAACAAGTGGTTTAAAAAATTTTGTTTTGTACCTAGGATCTAAAAAGGTTGCAATTGTACAAGCATCATCATTTTCCAGGTTTTCAAATCTGTCGTTTTCTCCTTCATTAATGTTTCAGTCATCCTTGAAACTCCCTTAGACTTAATAACATTTGTTAACACAACTTTCAATGTTGAAACAAGTGGTATCACATCTGACAAACATGATTCAGCTGAACTTATAGTCTTTGTTAATTCTTCAAAAGGCTTAAGGATATTAATACAATTATTTAAAATGTCATTTTCGTCAGCTGTTAGAGGCTTTATTTTTGTGCTGCTTGAAGCATAAAGGCAAATGGCCTCATTAATTTCGCTCATCCTCTCAAGCATATGCAAACTACTATTCCAGCGTGTTTGAATATCTTGCATGACAGAAAGTGGACGAACATTTAATCTTGTTTGTATTTTCTTCAGCTCATTTTGGGCTACAACGGAGTGATTGAAATGCGTAGCAATTAACCTACATTTGGTTATTAAATCGGATACACATTTTTGACTCATAATGGAATTTTTAACTACTATTCTGAGTTTGGTGTGCAAAGCAATCTACATTTTTCACTCTTGCCAGAGAAAGTGCTTTTTTTTATATTTGTGCCCGAATCCCTGACTACGCAGTGCACTTCATTTAATGAAATCTTCCATTTTGTCAGCATCTTTTCAAATACAGTTTCAAGATAGTCGCCTGTATGGCGCTCAGAAAGAGGTTCTGCATTCAATACAAAGTTTTGCCTTTGAAAGTTTTTATCGATTGCATGATACGTAATTTTTTACTATCCGCGCATGCGGATGCGGTTGCGGATATCCAAATTGCGGATATCCGCGGATGCGGATATTGGAAAAATGATGCGGATATCCGCAGTTGCGGATGCGGATGCGGATATCCGGTAATCCAATAATAATATATATATATATATATATATATATATTATATATATATATATATATATATATATATATATATATATATATATATATATAAATTCACAAATTCTTTCTCGCCAATTGATATAAATAGACACTCGGAAAAAACAATTAACTCAATTATAACAACTGTTTCCACCAATTTTTAAAAATTTTAAAGTTAATTTAAAATCATATTTTGCTCTCTCTCTTCTCTCTCTCTCTCTCTATCTATCTATCTATCTATTTATCTATCTATCTATCTATCTATCTATCTATCTATCTATCTATCTATATATATATATATATATATATATATATATATATATATATATATATATATATATATATATATATATATATATATATATATATATATATATATATATATATATATTATATTTTCATGTTAATTTTCTTCTAATCTTTTTACACCAATTTTGGAGTAACTTGTATGTAACCTTACACGACCATTCACAACTGCATCTTTATTTTCTGCTAAAGAATACTTCCAAATTTCGCCATATAAATAACTTTTTATAATCTTTCGCATATAATAAGCTTATATCAAAATCAGTTTTAACAAGCATAAAAATATTCTTACTTAATTTTAATCCAATATTTTGTAAAACTTTTTCTGAATTTTTCACACTCTTTAAGTCTACA